>OZ002733.1:38426300-38729281 GCA_963924305.1 Polygonum maritimum
TCAACAATTAAAAGTAGTATTTTTGGATCTCTATGTGTTTTTATCGTTGTTTCAAGATTAAATATATTGATGTTTGTTGGCATACTAAATAATATAATAATTAATTATTGAAAATGGTTCGTATTAATTAGCGAGGACAATTGTTCTCGGTAATTTTGAATACTATCAAATTGCCGAGAACACATATTCTAGCTAAATCAACGAGGTCAATGAGTTCTCGATATTTTTGGGAACGAGTTATTTAGCGAGAACACGTCCTCGGCAAATGTTCTCGTTAAAAATGACGAGAAAGTTGCTTTTGACAAGGAAATACATACGACATTACCGAGGACTTTTGTTCTCGGTAATCTCCAAGAGACGTAGTTCTCAGTAAATGTTCACGTTAAAAATGACGAGGAAGTTACTTTTGCCAAGGAAATACCGTGACATCACCGAGAACAAGTGTTCTCGGTAATTTACTGAGAGACATGGTTCTCGGTAAATTTAGCTAGAGGCCAATTACCGAGAACATATATGTTCTCGCTAAGTTCTCGGCAAATTACATTTATCGAGATACTTGTAGGTTTTGCCGAGGATAATTGTTCTCGGTAATTCACGGTCTTTTTTGTAGTGTTAACTTGAATGTGTGTTTACAAATAACATGATTGTGTCGTATCGACTAATATGCAATTTGGATGCTATGTAATCGCATTGTGTGAGATTTTTCGTGTAAGTGTGTAATAACGAGTGTGCAAAATGTGAGGAGAATAACTGTATATTTTCACTTAACTTGACAATGCTTTTTCAAATGACATGAATGTGCATTTATGATTAATATAAATGTGCATGCTCTAAATTGTAGTGTGTGATTTTTCGTGTTAATGTGTAGTGAGTGTGAAAAATGTGACGAGAATGACTGTATATTTTCACTTAACTTGAATGTGTACTTACAAATAACATGACTGTGTATTTTCAATTAATATGAATGTGTATGCTCCTAATCGCATTGTGTGTGATTTTTCACGTGAGTGTGTAATGAGTGTGCAAAATGTGATAGAATGACCATGTATTTTCACTTAACTTACTTGTATCTTTTCAAATGACATGACCGTGGGTTTACTATTATTATGTATGTGCATGCTCTAAATTGAATTGTGTGGAATTTTTCATGCGAATGTGTAATGAATGTGAAAAATGTGACGAGAATGACTGTGTAATATGAATGTGCATGTTTTATATTGCATGTGTGTGATTTTTCATGTGAGTGTGTAATGAATGTGCAAAATATGATGAGAATGACTTTGTATCTTCATTTAACTTGACTATGCTCTTTCAAATAAAATGTCAATGCGTTTACGAATAATATGAACGTGCATGCTCTAAATTGCATTGTGTGTGATTTTTCATGTGAATGCGTAATGAGTGTGAAAAATGTGATGAGAATGACCGCGTATTTTCACTTAACTTAACTGTTTCTTTTTCAATTAACAAGACTGTATATTTTCGATTAATATGAATGTGCATGCTCTATATTGTATTCTGTGTGATTATTTTTTCATATTAGTGTGTAATTGGCAAATGATTGTGTCTGCTACAAATAAGATGATTGTGTATTTTCACTTAACATGACTGCGCTTTTTCAAATAACATGATGACACATGCTCATATCAAATTATGTGAGATTTTTTTCACATAAGTGTGTAATTGACAAATGACTATGTCTTTTTTCAAATAAGATGATTGTGCATTTTCACTTAAAATGACCATGTTTTTTCAAACAATATGACTGTCGTACATGCTCTATATCTTATTATGTGTAATTGTTTTTTTATATAAGTGTGTAATTGACAACTGACTGTGTCTTTTTCAAATAAGATCATTGTACATTTTCACATGCATTTGCACTTAACACTACTGTGCATGCTTATTAGCTTATACCTAATTGTGTATGAATTTTTTTCACATGTAATATCATGTACAATTGGTCAAAATGTATTCATAGTCATTATGTATAAAAATACACGGTCATTATATACGAAAATACACACTCATGTTATATGGGACTATACAGTCATGTTTCGAAACTTGTATTACAAAGGTTAAAATAAAAAATTACATGTGCACCACGCATTCCCACACGTGTAACTAATGGTTGAGATTCATTCTTTTTTCTCTCGTATAGACCCCTTCTTACATTTTTTTTTTTTTGGTCGGATGACCCCTTCTTACATGATCCCCGACCCCTGTATGTATATTTGACACTTACACTATATATATAATAGTGATATGCATAGATGAAAAATTTATATGTATAGATGAGCTTAGAGATGTCAAAACTTAATTAACTGAATCTGACTAGAAATTTTAAGTATGAAACTAGAAACTCGATAATCTAATTTGGAAACTTGAAATATACGAATTTGATTAGGTTGACTGAATTAGTATGATTAAACAATGCATAAAATTTATCGTGAAAATTACAATGTACTCAATCTGTTTCAAAATAGTTGTTCATATAGCGAAACTTTCTTTTCTAACAATATTTGTTGTTCGTTTCACATTTTTTTTCCATCTCTTTTCATTTGTATGCCTAATATTACCTCTACCACAATCCTATAAACTTTTCTATGTTTCTTTAAAGTTTAAACTAATAATTAACTCCATTAAGTATTCCGATAATCCAAGACAATCTGACGCAATTAGCTCGTAACATAGAACATCCCAAAATCGAAATGATTGAACCAATTATCCGTTAGACCCGAACCCCCATGAATTTAGTCACAAGACGTTCCACTTTAAGCTATTTTTGTCCATCCGAACTAGACATGCATATCCTCTTCATCACAAAAAAAAAAAAAAACTTTATAAATAAGTTTGAATTTGAAAAGAGAAGTAACTACTAACTAAGTACTCTAGGATCAGGAATTAATTAGCTAACAAAATCTGGCCCCTAATTGACCGTTTGAAATTCCTTAGAAGGTTGTAACCACATTTCAAAAAAAATATAAAAAGTGGAAAAAGCACTTATTCAAAGCGCAAGTGCGTGGTGTTTGTGAATTGGTTTAGAAATGGTGTGCATTAGAGAGCGCCGTATAGGGCAGTATAGCAGCCGGCATAAGATCCTGCTCGTTGGAGAAGGCGACTTCTCGTTTGCAGCCTCATTAGCGCGTGCCTTGGGCTCCGTGTCCAATATCACTGCCACTTCTCTCGACTCCAGAGGTACGTGTACGTCGTACCTCTATAATCATTCGATCCAGTTAATTGAATAAAACGTTGTATAAGATGAATAACGTGCAGGTAAAGTAGTGGAGGCGTACGCGGAAGGGAAGAAGAACTTGGAGGATTTGGAAAGCAGAGGAGGGCGTGTGATTCACGGCGTGGACGCTCACGACATGAACCACCACCGTCAGCTTTCGGGTCTTCGTTTCGACCGGATTGTGTTCAACTTTCCACATGCCGGTGATACCTATTACGCTTGCACTGTTGCCCGATCCGAGAAGGACATCAACTATATTGAGTACGTTACGTCTATGTGTAAACTCACAGTTGACGTCCATTAGGGTCCGTTTGGTATCGAACGGCGGAAACGTAAACGGAATGGAAACGAATCTAGTTCAATTAACGTCGTTGGATACCAAACGGGTCAAACGGGCCCCTAGTATATGCATTTTCTTGAAAATAATTAGCAAACCGATTTTTCTATAATGTGCCCTTAGGGCACACTATAAGCAGCTATTAACGGAAAAATTTGGTAAATCTTGAATTTTGGATTTTTCAAACCTTTTTGTGACGGGTTAACTCTTTCCATTGTAGGGTTTTAGGTTTCTATATTTAGTACGCTTAGAGTGTGGCCTTAGGGCACACAATAGAAAAACCGTTAACAATAATACTCTTACGTTCGTAGGAGGCACCGGCACTTGGTGGGCGGGTTCTTGAAGGCGGCGCGTCGGATGGTGGGGGTGAAGGGGGAGTCACCCACAAGACGAACTATCCGTATGCCATGTGGGGGATCGTTGATCTGGCGGAGAACGCGGGGCTCGTGCTTAAAAGAGAGGACGAGTTCAGGAGTGAGGGCTACCCGGGATACGTGAACAAGAAAGGCTACGGCAGGAGCTGGGATTCGGATTTCCGGGTTGGCGACTGCTCCACCTACGTTTTCTGTCGGATAAGGCCGGCGTCTAGGGTTTGGTCTCGTTTGAGTTTTTAGTACGTGCTTAGTTTGGTTTGGTGATTCGGGCTCAATGCATATGCCTACTATCTAGTTTCTTAGGATCAATGCATATGCCTACTATCTAGTTTCTTAGGATCAATGCATATGCCTACTATCTAGTTTCTTAGGATCAATGTTTTTCTGTAATCTAAGCATTTATGACGAAGTAGTTTGCCATTGTGGTGGAAAGAAACCTTGGATCGCTTCTTCTGTCCCGAGTAAGGAATGCCTTGAAGAGATGATGGCCCCAAAAAGTGACACTATTGATCCATCGGTGTTTAAAGAGGCTAATGTACGTGGAGGCAGGAATTGGTATAAACATCACTAAATTTTAGAGTTAATCATCAGGATCGATCCCCGTCGTACATAGATAAGAAGTTTCTGACAAAAAAAAAATAATAATAATTTTGCACCAGCCGGGAATCGAACCCGGGTCTGTACCGTGGCAGGGTACTATTCTACCACTAGACCACTGGTGCTTGTTTGCAATTTTGCAGGATTTCTTTAACAGAACGAAACTTACCTTGTTGTCGTTGTTGGCTCTTTATCTTTCTTCTCCGCACTTGTTGTGCTTGACCCATTTCAACAATTCAACCTAAAGAGCTTTAATAATTTCCTTTTTTTCTGGCCGATCCGATTGAAAGGCCTAAAACCTATTCCATGTAATGAAGTCTTATGATTATTATCTTATCCGATCCCTTGTATTGATTTCCAATCAACAACCTTTGTTTGCTATCTCTCATTATTGTTCTATAGATCGAATCTGCTGAGTTTAGTGAAGTTTGAATTAGGGAAGACACATGATAACAACGGCAGACCATATATATGCTCTTCTAAAATGCTTTAAATAAAAGAAAAAGAAAAATAATAACGCAACTTTTTGTAAGAAAAAATGAAAGCACATTTCATATCCATTTTGATGATTTTTACTAGTAGTATATTATGATTCCATTATTTTCATAGAAACGGGCAGACCCAGGCCCCATGTATAATTATGATTTCATTATTTTTTAGGCCTACCACACTAACCAGGCACGTGTAGTCCGAACCCATTAAGCTGGGCATCCCTATAAGCTCGGATTTTTTATTGGCTGATTTTTTATTTATTTTTGATAAGGTAAGGGTTAGGGTCGTCGCAAGTATTACTTGAGTTTGCCTAGATCATCCACAAGGGATAAGAACTAGTCACTAACTAGCTCTAAAGAAAATAGGGCAAACCTCCGTCCTAGAATCTCGAATCCGAGACCTCATGGTACTACCATAAATGCTTAACCAGTGAGCTGATGCGACAAGCGCTTCTATTGGCTGATTGATTCAATCAAAAGCTAGCTCACATTTTTAAAGGTGAAATATCACATTTTCTGACCGTCACGTCCACCAAAAGCTGGGACTGAACAAGACCAACCTTGAGGACCTTTGTGATCTGCATGTCAAGGGGTTTGGACGATCTAAGAAAGAAGAGGCAGAATTTTAGGGTAGAATCTTCAACGGTAAGGTGCCGTCCACACCAAACCGAAAGGCTCATGTGTTGTCCAAGGTAGGGGTCATTGCTCACCCCTTCATTGTGAGAACGGTAGTCCCCCACCAAGAGAAGAAAAGCATTGTACAAATCATCGATTGCATTCTCTTGGACGCCTTCTTGAGCTGCAAGCCCATCAACTTAGCGAAGGTTATGATGGAACATATGGCTAAGTGTACAAGGAAGGTTGAGGAACTGTTTATCAAGGAGGGAGTGTATGGAGCTAAGAATGAAGTGGAGTACGGGATGAATTGGGAGGTCCGTGCTCTCACTAACATTCTCCATGACGAGGACCTTCCCTCTTAGATAAAGAAGAGGAAAGAAAAAGAGGCCGTTGCTAGGGCCGCTAAGGAGAAGGATGAACGGGAAGCTGCTGAAGCTTAAGTAAATTTGAGCAGGGAAGAACGGCTAGCATATCTTGATCAACTAGTTGGGGACGCTCCTCTTCCAGTTGCGACCATCTCTTCCAACTGTCCTCAGCTTCACCCTGCCCCCGCTGATCCCGAACAGAAATCAATCAAGGTCCTTCTGGCTATGATGCTTGAGAACCAGTGCATGCTCATCAACCACATCAATATCTTCACTGAACAACATCAGTCCTTGGTTGATCATATGGCCTATCTGTCGGGAAGTGTTGCTCAGCAGTCTGCAATCTCAGATTCTTGAAGCACTCAAGAACGCCCTCATAAGAGAGACTCTGGCATGATCACCTTCTTCCTTTCCATTCCCTTATCATATCTTTTGTTACACTTCACGTTCAAACACTTCATGTCATAACTTCTCTTAAACTTTATTTTATGAATGAAGTTCCTTTTTTTTTGGTTGAAGGCACTACCCATGAGAGTCGAACCGGTGACCTCTGGGTACTACCCTTAGAGGCTTAACCGTTTGACTAGATGTCCGAAGACGAATGAAGTTCCTTTTGTGTGTGCATCTTGTGTGCTTAAGCGTTCTTACCTATAGTTGTGATTTTATGCTAACCATCCTATAACACTTGTTATCTTTTTCGATGATGCCAAAGGGGGAAGTTTAGTTTTGCAGAGATGCGCTATGAAAAATTTATCTAGATATGTAAGTGTTACGGGGGAACTAAGCCAAAGGTTTTAAGAACGCTCACCCTAAAAGTCCAAATGTTGAAAACTTGTTTATAAATGAAAAATCCTAAGTCCTAAGCGACGCTCATAAGTTTTCACCCATGTTTAAAGTCTTACTTTAAGATCATTTTGCTAAGGGTTTGTCATCATCAAAAAGGGGAAAATTGTTGGGATGATGTTAAGGACGCTAGTACTTAGCATCATATCAATAATGATCGGCCCTCAAGTTTTGATAATGACAAACTCAACTTTGATCTAATATGTTTGTCCAAGCTTTGTCTCAGGAAATTACAGGGACACTCTCATGCAAAAAGGACAACAAGTGAACATCAGTCCCTAAGGTGTAGGGACGCTAAGACTTAGAAGGTAGATCACGAATAAGTTTTTGTGAAGATGAGGCGGAGTCCCTATCAAGCAAGAACATGGGCCTAAATACAAATGCTCAAAGGCAGGATGTCGACAATGATGACATCACTCGACAAGTAGCAAGTTCGCCGAAGCTTCGCATGTAGGGGATTAGGACACGTGGAAGCTTCCTAGGAAACCCTAGGGGAGAATACAACAGTGTACAGACTCCCGATCTGATTGCGCGTCTAAGGACGAATGAAGGGCAAAAGCGTCAAAAGATTGGTGCCCTTCCCAACCACTATAAATACATTCCACTGTATTCAAAGTGACACAACTTCTTACAAACTCTTGAGAGCGACATCAAGAACAACAAGAACAATTAAAAAACACGAAGAACAAATCAAGAACCGAGTGTTTTGAGTGTGTACAGCTAGAAGAAGTCCGAGAACAAAAACAAATTTGTTTGTGACTAAGAACTTGTGTCCTTGAAAGACTATGACATACGTGTGTAGCGATTTTACGTTGTGAGTGTTAGGTTATCAGTTTAAGCTAAAAGGAGTGACACTAGTGGACTTAGGGACGGACACCTGAGTTCAGAGAAGAGTGGAACTCGTCTGTAAAATGTAAGGACTCACTCATAAATAAGATAAGGAAGTTATTTGAAAATCCTCCTCAAAGGTAGAGGTTTACCCATAAGGACTACTTAGTCTTAGTGGGGTTTCTCTATAATTTGCATGTTTCGTCCTTAGCTTATTTCCGTCTTCAATACTTGCAAAGTTTAATTTCCGCTGCCTAAGGACGCCTCTCTAAGGATGTCCTTAGACTTAAGCTACCAACAACGATCAAACATTAGGTGTTTTTGATGTTCTTAAGGCTCTGGTGAGTGAGTGTGGAAGAAGCCACGTCACAGTATATACAAGTGTGTGTATTTATAGTGATTGTGAAAGGGTGTCGTTCATAGGACCCTTTTGTCCTTCTAGCATCCTCAAAGACAACTTCAAAAGTTGTCACTTTCTTCTACGTTATACAGTTACAGATGCTTGTCCTCATCTGAAAGTCAACTCTTCTTTTGCTGGGAAGTTTCTATGTGTTTCTTGGGATGAGTCTGGGAAAGCGACATCTTTGGCTTTGTCCATTTTGTCTCTGACACCTGAAGTTTTTGTGGACTGCGGCTGTAGATGATGTCATCTTGTCGGGCACCTTGACTTTGTTTGAACATTTGAACTTTCTGAGTTTGAGTGTCAGTTTCCTTTTTGATAACGACGACTTTCTTATCTTGTAGGAAACTCAATCTTGTTCGTTTTATCATTGAAGTCTTGTGAGTCCCTATCATCTAGGGATGACATCCACTTGTTGTCATTTTCACATGATGAGCGTCCCTAGAAACATTCCTGGGAGTAACACTTGGACAAACGTTAGATTTCAAGGAGTTTGTCATTATCAAAACCATGGACGGAGATCGTTGATTCAATGTTAATGACTGGTGTCCCAAACACTGTCCCAACAAATCATGACACAACCTAACAATCTCTCTGGGTTAAGATAGTTTTAGAAAAATACCTAGGGTCTAGTTCTGTGTTTTCAATATCTTACAAAAATGCTCTTGGCAGTTTGGCCGACTAATGAATGTAAAAGATTCTTTTTCCAAAGGTATTTGGTGGTTGGTTGGAAATGTAAATTCTATAAAGTTGTGGACAGATAACTAGATTGAAAATATTGATCTCCAACCGTACTTTAATATTGACAACATAAGTTTAAAAGTTGCATCTTTTATTAAATCTGACAAAACATAGGATTTCACAACCCTTAGCGACTTATTCCCTCATAATTGGTAAAATCTGTTTCCAAGATTCGGATCCATCTCCTTAATACAATGGATCGTCTTATCTAGTTGCCAATTATTAATGGGTGAATTCTCAATTAAATTTACATCTACTTTAATTGATTCATCAAAAGCTGATTTATCATAATCATTTGACAGGATCTAGAGATTGAAATTGCCACCAAAAATTAAGATTTTTTTTTTTTTGAAAAGTATGTGATGCTTGTTTGCCAACAATTGATCTACTCAAACGCTACTATAATTGTGTACCGATTGTTGCTCGCTTTGTGGCTTGCAGGGTAAAAATCCCAACCACTTATTTTTTCATTGTAGCTTTACTAAAACTATGATATCAAACTTGAAGACATGATGAACTATAATTTTCAATTAATTTGTTTAGGAGGTTTTTAATGATAATTTGACTAATTAAAACAATAACACTTAACCATTTTAGCTATCAACTATGTTTCCATTGGTCGTTTATCTGGAAGCATAAAAATTCTATAAACCTTAACCTTTCTCGTATTGACCCGTATAGACAACCTTTTCAACTAGAATTTTTCCGGGCTTTGGAATGGGATTTTTCTTTTTGCAAAAGTGGATAAGGTTAAAATTCCCCATCGAAAAAGGAAAAATAATACCACTTGGATCAAACCTCCTCCTGAATAGATCAAACTTAATTTTGATGCTTCGAGCCAATTGAATGCTACATCATTTGTTGGATTTCTTTATCAAAACCATAAAAGTTCAGTCATTCGATGTGATAAAGTCTTGTTACAACCTTTATCTGTTCTAAAAGTTAAGGCTATGTCTCTTTTGAAGTTATCAAAGATGTTGCGTCAATGAATATAGATAAACTTATAACTGAAGGTGATAATTTAGTTCATATAAACTCTTTAAAGCGTATTTGGAAAGTGTCATGGGAAATTCAAACGATTATACATATATTAGACAATTTATTTCTCATATTCTTTATGTGGTGCTTTTTCATTGTTTCAATTTTGTTGCGGGTTTTCTTGCCAAAAAACACGCCAATCTTCTTCGTCTTAGGCTAGCTCTTTCATCCATTCGTCATTGTTGTAATTCTTTATTTTTAATTCAGTTGCAATCGTTGTTTATTTAACAATCTTTATTATCTGTTTGTTTTAGTATCATTTGTAAGGATGATTTAGACTATCTTGTACTCCCTCCGTCCCATAATATAAGGCTCGTTTTCCTTATTTGGCGTCCCAAAATGATCTTCCCATTTCCATTTCTTTCCATTTTGGGTCAAATAAATTTACTATACTACCCTCACCAAAACCTCCAAATTACTTACTTTTTATCCCTCTTTCATCTCTTTTTACTATATTACCCTTATCAAAACATCTAAATTACCACCTTTTTATCCCCCTCTCTCATCCTTTTACTATATTACCCTTACTAAATCTTTCAAATTACACCTTTTTTATCCCTCTCTCCTATTCTTTTACCATACTATCCTCACCAAACTATCTAAATTACTCACTTTTCAAACCTTTCTCAAAAATTGTGCAAATGCTCAAATGTGCCTTATATTATGGGACGGAGGGAGTAATATTAAGACAATTTAATATGACTTCGTAATAAGCCAATAGTTCATTTCTCAAAAAACACATAAAAAAAATTACTGTTTTGCCCAAAAGGGAAAATTGGAAAAGCACGAGAGTAGTCATCGGAGCAACAAGAATATAAAGACGGTCTTACACGTCTTCTAGTATTTCTTAATCGCCAAGTTCCCAAACATTCAAGTCATTCATTTCCAGCCATTAGTTCTTAGTATAGAACATTTTTTTTGGATTTTTGTTGTTGTTTTTTTTTTATTTATTTCAAAGTTGTATCTTTTTGTTAGGTCTTACGTAGTAGATTAATTATTACATATATAAGTATTAAAAGCATCATATACATCACTAATAGGTTAAAATCTTAGGTACTGCGTTAATTAAGTTTGATCAATCCTTTATTCTATATTTTCTATCTGAATTTATCCAAATGACGTGCTCATAGGATGAAGAGGGAAAAAAACACTACGGATATAAGAAAAAAAAAACTCTCTTTTCTTTGGTTGGGCCCTCGCCTGAGTTTCGCCTGACCTTAGCCGCCGTTTGCCTCTTTGGGCCGACTGCCTATGGCGTCGTCCCCCGGAGACCCTTCCCTTGTTCCGTTTCTCCCTGGGGCTATGGAGATCGATATGCCTATGAATATTGAATCGCCTGCTGTTTCGTCTGCCTTGAATGCTGAATTTCCACCCCTGCCAACAACCAAGACTTCTAATCCTCTCCCTACGGGGCATGGGAAACCTACGCCCTTTGAAACCTTACCAGCTCCGGTGAGCACCCAGAAAAAAACATTCCTAGAATCTCTCGCTGGTGTGCGCATCCGGAATTGGCTAATGCCTCCGGAATCCATCTGGGAGGAAAGGCCAGACTTATACGATACGGATGATGATGAGGAAGTTCCTGATGTTGATCCCCTTTGCCCGGTCATCCTCCTCACAGCAGATGAGAAACGCCGCGCCCGCCTACCATGGGCAAGATCGCTAATTGTCCACATGCTTGACAAAGGACCTGGTTTCATGGTTCTCAAACGCACTCTTGAGCGGAAATGGTCTCTCAAGGGCACCTTCACTTTGGTGGATATCGGTAACGAATACTACGTCACCAAATTCACTAAAGAAGACGATTACAATCATGTGCTGACCCAAGGACCATGGATGATCGGAGATAATTATCTTACTATCAGACGATGGGTCCCTGATTTTGATCCTTACAATAGCCCGCCAAAGGTGATTACTGTGTGGGTTCGTCTCCCCGGAATCAGTGTGGAGAATTTTAGTGAAGAAATTCTGCGGAAACTTGGCAGCCGGATAGGTACAGTCTCTCGTATTGACCGCAACACTTCTTGGGGTGACCGCGGAAAGTTTGTTCGGATGGTAATTGAAATCGACCTTGATCAAACCCTGATTCCACGGATCTGGTTTCGACGTCGCTATTGGCATGTTCAATACGAGGGTATTCGCATGGTGTGTTACGAATGTGGCAAAATCGGCCATGTCAAAGAAAAATGCCCGGCGCTTGAACCGGAACCAGTTGAAGAGGATGTCCCATCTGTCTCCCATCCCAACCCGATGGAGCCGGCCCCGGAGGAGACCTTTGGACCATGGATGAAACCAACCAAACCCAAACGCCGCCCTCGTCCAGCTAACCCGAACTCCACGACTCCTCCGCATAACGAGCCGAACGCCGGTACTCAGGCCAAGGCTCATAATCAATCTTCGAACCATACAGGCCTTCCCAGCACCTCCCATGCACCGGCCCCAAATCCTACCCCTGCCCATGCCACTGACCGCACACCACCCCCTCGCACCTCGCCGGGACCGGCTCCCCATGGTGTTACGTCACAAAACCAAGGGTCCCGATTTGCGGTCCTCATGGAGGCTGATGATGGAACGCCGATTGCCGTTGGCCCGATCGCTAATCCTACCGCCGGCGAAGAGGTTGCCAAAAATTCGGAAGTTGGTCCCCCGAAGATCAAGGCCGTGATTTCTGCTGCTGCGGTTCAGGCGGCGAAGGTGGATACGCAGAAATTTGAGGCTCGAATTATGGAAGGTGGGAGCGTACCCAAATCTTCGGAAGATAAGGGTAAATCTGTGATAGGGAGTAAAAACCCTCGGAATAAAAAGGAAGCTAAAGATAGCAAATTATCCTATACCCGAAAAGATATACCAAAACTTGCCTCCCAAGTCACCGTTGTTACCAAAACAACTAATCTCAAAAAAGCCCTACTTATTGAAGAGAGCCTTATCCAAAATCAAGCCAACGTTCAACCACAGGACCCTTCTCATCCAACCGTTATTCACCCGCCTGAACCTACCCGACCACCCTTGCCCCATGGATCCCATACCAGCGATTCCGGTGGAAATTCTTCCGGTTTTCAACAGTCGAAGTACAGTGGTGTCGAACCGCCGGGAGGGGCCGATACTGATGCGTCTTCCATGGAATGCCAACCGAATGATAGTGGAGCTTCTCCCGATGAACACCGAGACCCAACCGGTTCTTTGCAAGGTCTCCATGCCCAGGACTCTCAGTCTGGCGATTCAACGTCTTGTTGAACTCGCCAATGACCCGATGACCTCCTTAATGCCGTCCAGAAGACGTCTTCTTCCTCTTATCAACTCGTCCATGATTATGATGAATCGAATGAGTGTTTTGATTTGGAACGTTCGGGGTGCAGGGGCCACCAATTTTCTGTCTTCCATGCGAGAACTAATCAGACTCAATGATCCTACTCTCTTGGCTATCCTTGAACCACGTATCAGTGGTGTTAGGGCAGATCAAGTCTGCCGGCAACTCGGGTTTGACGGTGTTATTCGGGTCGATGCAACTGGATTTTCGGGTGGTATCTGGCTTTTATGGAGAACAGCAGAGGTGCTAGTTAACCCGATCTCTCTTCATCATCAGCATATCACAGTTGAAGTTGCAAGACGCGGGGCGGAACCATGGGTCCTTTCAACTATCTATGCTTCGCCAAATCCCTCCTCTCACGAGGCCTTATGGCAATCTCTCTCAGCTTTTGCACAACAAAATCAACAGCCTTGGGCTCTTGTTGGAGATTTCAATGCCACGCTTAATAGGGATGAACGAGCAGAGTCATCAGTGGCCTCTAACTCGGCTTCTCTAAAGTTCTGCGAGGAAATCAACAAGCTTGATCTTTTGGACCTGGGGTTTGTCGGCCCGCGTTATACTTGGACTACCGGGAAATCAGTGGCAACCTACAAGGCTGCTAGATTAGACCGAGTCTTCAGTGATGATGCTTGGCGCCTGCGATTTCCTGACGCGGTGGTTCATCATCTGTCGGCTCCACATTCGGACCACCTACCACTCCTTTTGAAGCTCGTTCCTGACCAGCTCCAGCGTACAGGCCCACGTCCTTTTCACTTCCAAGCTGCTTGGATGTTGCATGAGGAGTTCATTGGCTTTCTACAATCAGCTTGGTCGACTTCCGACGACGCAGTTTAGGCTCTTGACTCTCTTGCTGATCAGCTCTCGTTATGGAATAGAGATGTCTTCCGCAATATCTTCAACCGTAAGCGCAAGCTCTGGGCCCGTCTTGAAGGTACTAAGCGTGCCCTTGCACGTAAACACTCCGATTTTTTGATTGGTCTTGAGTTCCAGCTTCGCAAAGAGCTTGAGTCTGTGCTTCATCAGGAACAATTGCTCTGGTACCAAAAATCAAGAGCGGCTTTTCTCATTGATGGTGATCGGAACACACGCTTCTATCATCTCTCCACCATCATTCGTAGAAGGGCAAATCGCATTCAGGCGCTACAGGACGAGTCAGGGGCATGGGTTCGAGACGAGCACCGTCTCTTGACCATGGTTTCCTCCTTCTTTGAGCAATTATATACAGCTGACCGCAGTTCGGATATCAGCCCAAGAAGTCTCCCCGGGGTCGAGTTTCCTCCCTTATCGACCGGAGCGATCAGTCGGCTGGCAGCTCCGTTCACAAGTGCTGAGGTTTGGGAGGCTCTCCGTTTGATGGGACCGTTCAAAGCCCCAGGGCCAGATGGATTCCCAGCCGTCTTCTATTAGAAAAATTGGAATACGGTTGGATCGCAAGTTTCAGATACCGTTATCCGTATGGTCAACCACGGAGTGTTTCCGCGGAATATATGTAATGCTTTGATGATTCTTATTCCCAAGGTGGACAATCCGGTGAATGCTGCTCAGTTCCGACCAATCTCTCTCCTGAACGTGATCTTTAAGATAGCGACGAAGATGATTGTGAATCGGTTGAAGCCAGTCCTCCCTTTGTTGGTTTCACCTGCTCAAGCAAGTTTCATTCCGGGTCGGCAAATTATTGATAACATAGTGGTAGTTCATGAGGTTCTTCACTCCATGTCTGCGGCACACAATTCGGCTAGAACGATGATCTTGAAGATCGATTTAGCCAAAGCGTACGATCGAGTCAAGTGGGGATTCCTCCAATCGGTTCTCACTCACGCTCAGCTGCCTCAGTCGTTGGTGGAGACCATTATGCGATGTCAGTCTGAGGGCGACACAATCTTGCTCTGGAATGGATCAAAGGGCAACTCGTTCAGGCCTTCCCGAGGGGTTCGGCAGGGGGATCCTTTGTCGCCCTATCTTTTTGTCCTATGCATGGAATACCTTTCGCACCTAATCAATGCAGAGGTTCGTAACGGAAGATGGAAACCGGTGGTCGAAGGGGGGGTTGAGCTTTCTCACTTATTCTTTGCGGATGACCTTATTCTCTTCGCTGAGGCCTCGGTTGAGCAAGCGGTGGTCATCAAGAACTGCCTCTCTAAATTCTGTGAAATGTCAGGTGAAAAAGTGAATTTTGATAAGAGTAGTATGCTCTTCTCCCGGCGTGTTCCAGTCCAATTGCAACAACTCATTAGCAACAGGCTTAGCATTCCTATTGTGAACGACCTCAGTACCTATCTCGGTGTCCCCACGGCTTGTAATAATCTGACCTTAGAGAGATACTCCTTCTTTCTTGATAAGATCAATCGACGTTTATCTGGCTGGCAGGCTCGATCTTTATCACAAGCTGGGCGTGTAACGCTTCCTTCCTCGGTTCTTTCTAGTCTCCCGATCTATGTTATGCAATCAGTCATGGTGCCGAGGGCGATTTGTGACGGGGTTGATAAGCTGATTCGGGACTTTGTTTGGGGGTCCACACCAGAACAGAAACACGTCCACCTTCTTGCGTGGGATAAGATTGCTCAACCTAGGAAATTTGGCGGCCTCGGTCTCCGACCAATGCGCTTGTCAAACTCCTCGCTACTGGCAAAACTGGGATGGCGGATCTTGATGGAGCCGAATACTATTTGGAGCAGGGTAGTACGAGGGAAGTACTGCGGAGCGAGGCTTGATATTGACATGTTTCAGTCGCGCCCTCGTTCTTCATATATGTGGAAAGGCATCGTTCATGGTGCCAAAACCCTCTCGAAGGGTATGGGAATGTCGGTAGGCAATGGTCGATCCACTTTTTTCTGGGAGCACTCGTGGCTCTCACACTCAGCCTTAAGCTCTCTTGCTACGGAGCCGATCCCCGACGAAATGCTTGCGCTTACGGTCTCGGAATGTTGGACGGGTAACACTTGGAATTGGGAACTCCTCACACCTCTTCTACCTACCCGTGTGCTCCAGCAGCTACGCTCAATTCAGTTAGTGGATAGCGATCAAGCAGAGGATGTCTTCTGCTGGCATCCGAATAGCTCGGGTCACTTCTCTACAGCTTCAGCCATGGCACTGTTGCGCAATGATGCCTCTCGCGTACCCAACCCGATTTGGGAAGCCGTCTGGCGCACACCATGCCAGCAACGCGCCCGTCAATTCCTCTTCCTTGTGGCCAACGGCGCTGATTTGTGTAATGCTGTCCGACTGCGGCGTCACATGGCAAATTCAGCAGCCTGCCCACGGTGCCAATTGGAGGAGTCCATCCTCCATTTACTTCGGGATTGTCCTGTGATCAAGCAAGTTTGGCTAGCTCTTGGAGGTTCCACATTACCTTCCAATTTCTTCTTACTAAGTGAAGTTGGAGAATGGCTCTTATCAAACATCAGGAAGCGGGATCAGTGGAGTTCTATCTTTGCTACTATGATTTGGTATACGTGGAAAACTCGCAACAAGCTGGTATTTGAGGGTGTGGATGAATTTGAACGGCTTTCAACCATCACTATTACCACAACGGAGGCATACGCTTCTGCCTCAGCCAAGGTTCACATGCTGCTCACTCCTCCATCCGTTTTTCCGCCACGAATCAGTAGAGGCGCTCGCTGGTTGCCTCCACCAAGCGGCTGCGTTCGTTTGAACGTGGACGCCGTTTCCAAGGGTAATCCAGGCCGCGCAGGGGGTGGTGGTGTGTTTCGCAACTCCAGGGGCGACTTCCTACAGGGATTCATCTTCAATTGTGGGGAATGCGACGCACTCCTCGCTGAGATTTGGGCGATCAAGTATGGGTTGTCGGAGGCACGCCGCTTGCAAATTCCAATGCTGATTCTTTGCTCTGACTCTTTGCTAGCTTGTAATCTTCTACAAGCTGATGCTATTTCCTCACAAAGAGACTTCTATATCATCTAACATTGCACGGACAAGATTTGCACCTACCCGGGTCGGATCACTGTCGAGCATTCTCCAAGAAGAGCGAACCAAGTTGCTGATGCTTTGGCCAACTGGGCCCTTACCTTAGATTGTGATTTCATGCATTTTCAAGACCCTCCTAGTTGCATTTCTACTTTGATTTTATCTGAAGTTGTATCCTCTTCGGAGGAAAACTAGTTCGTTTTTATAATATATTCATTGCAGGGGTTTCCCCGTTTCCTACCCAAAAAAAAAAACACTACGGATATGGTAAACTAATGTATTGAAAACAAATCTTAACAATAACTCACTTTTCAACCAAAAAAAACAATAATTCATTTTCCGTTCTATGATCACTTGGACCTAGCTTAGTGAATTGGTGGGAATTTTTAAATGGTTTATTACCATTTCTATATTAGGGAAGTTGTCTTCGAATTAATAATAAAACTAGTTAGGACATAATATAATTTAAAAAATCAACGCTCATACGATGTTATAAATCTACTCTCCATGGGAGTTTAGTTCATAACATAAATACAAGCATTAAAAAATCCAAAAATATAAGATATTCAATAAAAATCTCTAATCAATCACAAACACTTAATATACTCCAAAAAAAACGCTTAATATAGTACAGTACTAGTACTATTTAACTCTGTGGTAATTAAAAAAGAATTGAAAATTTCCGAATATTGTACTGTAGCAGTACTGTATTAAAAACACAAAGAACGGACAACAACAACCGGGGGTATCATCAACCTTTCAACCCCCAAGGGTCCAAAAGTCTAAACCTCCCGTCGAACCCAAAGCCCTCACTTCTGCTACATAAATAAACTCCTCACCCCCATTTCCCCAATTTTGCTTTCCAAATTCTTCAATCCTCCATCTCTCTTTCTTTCTTTCTTTATACTCCCTCTGGCAACCCTAAATAGCACAAGATTCCCTTGCAAAGTAGCTACCCAGCATGAAGAAACTGTACCGCAAAAGCAGCGTCCACCCGTCCCCTCCACCGGCACCGCCCTCCGCCGACCCCCTGGACTTCCTGCCGGCGGCCCTCCTCGCCCTAGCGGCGGCGCTGACCGACGAAGACCGCGAGGTCCTGGCCTACCTCCTCTCCGTGTCCTCCACTCCGAAACAGGAGAGGGGGGCCCACCACGCGCCGGCCTCGGCCTGCGACTGCTTCGGGTGCTACACCAGCTTCTGGGCCCGCTGGGACTCGTCCCCCAACCGCCACTTGATCCACCGCATCATCGACGCCTTCGAGGACCCCCCCAAGCCCCCCCGAACCAGAAGGGACAGGGGCAAGAAGCCCCCCCTTGCCCCCCCTTCTCCCGCCCCCGCTCCGCCCGACTTGCCTGCGCCCGAAACGGTCCGTGACGCTGCCCACCCGCTTGCTGACGAGGACCAGGACAAGGACAAGGGCTCTCTCAACAAATTTGTCAGCTTCTTAGGGGATAGGATTTGGGGCTTCTGGGCATGAACCTACCACCTGTGATCTAAAAATCTCTTCTAGGCCCCGTCTAAGCAGTGTATAGGTGTCCGTTTGAGCCGTTTAGGCGACCGTATAGGCCGTCTAGGTGCTAGGCAGTCCCTCTCCATCTAGAGGTCGTCTAGCGTTGGGCGGTTCCCGTCCGTCTAGCCGGTGTATAGATGTTTGTATGGGCCGCCTATGCAATCGTTTAGGCCATCTAGGTGTCAGACGACCTCTCTCCATCTAGAAGCAGTCTAGCGTTTCTTAGAACACTGGGTATATGGGTTTTGTTTTGTAGTCATAGTGTACATAGGTCACTGGATTTGGGCAGTTTATTAAGGTACTACTTCAGTTAGTTTTGGTATTGATGGTATAATCAATCAACTCTAAAATTGGAATGTGGGGGTCAACCTCTTTGTAAATATGTAATGCGCTTATCGTCAATCACTTCAGCTGTAATGGAAAAAAACGTTTTCTTGTGTTCTTCTTCTTCTGCCTTTTATGTTGCATGTCTCTTAATGGGTTCATCGTCTTGATTTTGGTTGAGCTTTTTTGAATGTGGTGTACTGTCTGATGAGCTGAAAGCAATTTGTGTTTGCTTTTGCTTTCCAAAAACAACAAGCTTTCTGTGGCCGAGCCTAAGTAAATGCACCCTGTTTCTTTCCTTTTTGTAATCTTCCATTCAATATTCAATCCAATGTCTCAACCTCGCCAATATATGTAGCTTTCTACGGCCAATGTTCAAATCTTGCTTGTCAACGGTTTGGTTGCTACTGAATTTAACTTAAGTACGTGTTTGTGGACCGAATTCCTTACATTAATATAGACTTGTGTTTGTGTGTAGTAGGGTTATTCTGAGTAGTATTAATGATATATACAGTACTATTATTTACAATAATTTGTCTTTATGTTTGTTTCGCTCCAAAAGTTTATTCAATCATTTTACCATCCCATATATTCTTACTTCTGTTTACTAACTACTCCACAAATATTTGGCTCTTTGTCTATAGATTGGTATCTTTGTCGCTTTTCACTATGTAAAAATAGACCCTTTGCTTTTGCAGATCAAACTTTAGACCCTGTTATTAATTAATTTACTACTCCAAGACATACTAGCTTTTTATGGTTGCGTTCTTCATACTTGCATGCGTCTTTAGGATGTAACTAGCAGATGACTCGTACCTTGTACGGGGGTGTTGTGTATTTATTTATTAATTTATGTATGAATTTACTATAATAATTACAAATATTATCATATGCAAATTAATTTAAAAAGATGTTTATTTTTGGATTATAAAATGACATAATTATTGTATATCATAATATATATAAATAAATTTTATTTATATATGACTTTTTATACATACATAAACATATAATTAAATAATTGAGGAAGAATGATATAAGATAAGATGCATTATCATATTTTATTAAAAATTGATACAAATCTTTTTTTATTTAAATTAAATTGCGTAAACTAACTTTTATAATAAAAATCAATAAAGACTCTGTTGAAGTCCGTTTGTCCCGAACTAACTACGGGACAAAATTATTAAACTCTCGGGCCCTTCGGCGCGCTAGAAACCGGCTCGTCTTGCTTCGAGATCTGCCACCCCCCGCGTATTATTTTATTCTCTTTTCGGAGGCTTATAAGACTTTTTAAAGTCTTTCCCGTAAAATAGTGCGAGCTCCTCGGAGACTCAAACACGTCGGGGCCCGTCCTTCGAGAACACGTCTCGGGACCGGCCTTTTTCCGATCCCTTTTAATTTGGCCTTGCATCACTATATATAGAAAATGGAGCTACTTGCTTACATAGCCAAGCTCCGATGTGGGATAGCCCACTTTATGCCTTTATCGCGATAATGGCCCTCTAAAGGGCCCTAATCGCGATATTGGCCCTAAGGTGCTCAAAGTTTGCTCCGTTACGCGTACGCTTACTTATTTTAGTTATTCGCGTACTTAGCGCGTTAAAGGCGTGTTTAGCGCCTTAATCTTTTATCTCGATATTATCATCTCGTGCACCAACGCGGTGACAGATCCGGGTATCAACACAACCCCGTGACTCGGATGTCCTCAGTCTTTCGAGGACAAACGAGGCACTCACTTGATGCACATAATCTCGGTCAACGCGTTACCGCGCATCGCGCGGTTCAAACCCCGAACCTAGCTCGGCGGTTTGTCTCATATAATAAGTGGATGTTTGGATTTATCGCGACTACGAGTGATGAAGTCAACTCGAACGCGCCCTCGCGTTCAACGCGGGCCAAACCCCGAGCTCAGCTCGGCGGTTTGCCTTAACGATAACTGTGGAGTTTTGATGTTTTAATTATTTTAAGCAGCTTCGAGCGGCGTAACCGACTCTAGTGCGCCTATGCCCATCGCGCGCGTTAGTGGACAACCCGGAGCGAGGACGGCAACTCGGGTTTTCCCTAACGACTGTGGAGTTTGATGTTTTAAGGCTTTAAGCAGCTGCGAGCGGCGTAACCGACTCGAGTGCGCCTATGTGCATCGTGCGCGTTAGCGGACAACCCCGAGCGAGGACGGCAACTCGGGTTTTCCCTAACGACTGTGGAGTTTGATGTTTTAAGCCTTTAAGCAGCTGCGAGCGGCGTAACCGACTCGAGTGCGCCGGTTGTTAGCGGACAACCCCGAGCGAGGACGGCAACTCGGGTTTTCCCTAACGACTGTGGAGTTTGATGTTTTAAGGCTTTAAGCAGCTGCGAGCGGCGTAACCGACTCGAGTGCGCCTATGCGCATCGCGCGCGTTAGCGGACAACCCCGAGCGAGGACGGCAACTCGGGTTTTCCCTAACAACTATGGAGTTTGATGTTTTAAGCCTTTAAGCAGCTGCGAGCGGCGTAACCGACTCGAGTGCGCCTATGCGCATCGCGCGCGTTAGCGGACAACCCCGAGCGAGGACGGCAAATCGGGTTTTCCCTAACGACTGTGGAGTTTGATGTTTTAAGGCTTTAAGCAGCTGCGAGCGGCGTAACCGACTCGAGTGCGCCCATGTGCATCGCGCGCGTTAGCGGACAACCCCGAGCGAGGACGGCAACTCGGGTATTCCCTAACAACTGTGGAGTTTGATGTTTTAAGCCTTTAAGCAGCTGCGAGCGGCGTAACCGACTCGAGTGCGCCTATGCGCATCGCGCGCGTTAGCGGACAACCCCGAGCGAGGACGGCAACTCGGGTTTTCCCTAACGACTGTGGAGTTTGATGTTTTAAGGCTTTAAGCAGCTGCGAGCAGCGTAACCGACTCGAGTGCGCCAATGCGCATCGCGCGCGTTAGCGGACAACCCCGAGCGAGGACGGCAACTCGGGTTTTCCCTAACGACTGTGGAGTTTGATGTTTTAAGGCTTTAAGCAGCTGCGAGCGGCGTAACCGACTCGAGTGCGCCTATGCGCATCGCGCGCGTTAGCGGACAACCCCGAGCGAGGACGGCAACTCAGGTTTTCCCTAAAAACTATGGAGTTTGATGTTTTAAGGTTTTAAGCAGCTGCGAGCGGCGTAACCGACTCGAGTTGGCCTATGCGCATCGCGCGCGTTAGCGGACAACCCCGAGCGAGGACGGCAACTCGGGTTTTCCCTAACGACTGTGGAGTTTGATGTTTTAAGGCTTTAAGCAGCTGCGAGCGGCGTAACCGACTCGAGTGCGCCTATGCGCATCGCGCGCGTTAGCGGACAACCCCGAGCGAGGACGGCAACTCGGGTTTTCCCTAACGATTGTGGAGTTTGATGTTTTAAGGCTTTAAGCAGCTGCGAGCGGCGTAACCGACTCGAGTGCGCCTATGCGCATCGCACGCGTTAGCGGACAACCCCGAGCGAGGACGGCAACTCGGGTTTTCCCTAACGACTGTGGAGTTTGATGTTTTAAGGCTTTAAGCAGCTGCGAGCAGCGTAACCGACTCGAGTGCGCCAATGCGCATCGCGCGCGTTAGCGGACAACCCCGAGCGAGGACGGCAACTCGGGTTTTCCCTAACGACTGTGGAGTTTGATGTTTTAAGGCTTTAAGCAGCTGCGAGCGGCGTAACCGACTCGAGTGCGCCTATGCGCATCGCGCGCGTTAGCGGACAACCCCGAGCGAGGACGGCAACTCGGGTTTTCCCTAACGACTGTGGAGTTTGATATTTTAAGGCTTTAAGCAGCTGCGAGCGGCGTAACCGACTCGAGTGCGCCGGTTGTTAGCGGACAACCCCGAGCGAGATTGGCAACTCGGGTTTTCCCTAACGACTGTGGAGTTTGATGTTTTAAGGCTTTAAGCAGCTGCGAGCGGCGTAACCGACTCGAGTGCGCCTATGCGCATCGCGCGCGTTAGCGGACAACCCCGAGCGAGGACGGCAACTCGGGTTTTCCCTAACAACTATGGAGTTTGATGTTTTAAGCCTTTAAGCAGCTGCGAGCAGCGTAACCGACTCGAGTGCGCCTATGCGCATCGCGCGCGTTAGCGGACAACCCCGAGCGATGACGGCAAATCGGGTTTTCCCTAACGACTGTGGAGTTTGATGTTTTAAGGCTTTAAGCAGCTGCGAGCGGCGTAACCGACTCGAGTGCGCCCATGTGCATCGCGCGCGTTAGCGGACAACCCCGAGCGAGGACGGC
This sequence comes from Polygonum maritimum, assembly GCA_963924305.1. Taxonomy (NCBI): domain Eukaryota; kingdom Viridiplantae; phylum Streptophyta; class Magnoliopsida; order Caryophyllales; family Polygonaceae; genus Polygonum; species Polygonum maritimum. The sequence continues at coordinate 38,449,469 of OZ002733.1, forward strand.
AACTCGGGTATTCCCTAACAACTGTGGAGTTTGATGTTTTAAGCCTTTAAGCAGCTGCGAGCGGCGTAACCGACTCGAGTGCGCCTATGCGCATCGCGCGCGTTAGCGGACAACCCCGAGCGAGGACGGCAACTCGGGTTTTCCCTAACGACTGTGGAGTTTGATGTTTTAAGGCTTTAAGCAGCTGCGAGCGGCGTAACCGACTCGAGTGCGCCCATGCGCATCGCGCGCGTTAGCGGACAACCCCGAGCGAGGACGGCAACTCGGGTTTTCCCTAACGACTGTGGAGTTTGATGTTTTAAGGCTTTAAGCAGCTGCGAGCGGCGTAACCGACTCGAGTGCGCCTATGCGTATCGCGCGCGTTAGCGGACAACCCCGAGCGAGGACGGCAACTCGGGTTTTCCCTAACAACTATGGAGTTTGACGTTTTAAGGCTTTAAGCAGCTGCGAGCGGCGTAACCAACTCGAGTGCGCCTATGCGCATCGCGCGCGTTAGCGTACAACCCCGAGCGAGGACGGCAACTCGGGTTTTCCCTAACGACTGTGGAGTTTGATGTTTTAAGGCTTTAAGCAGCTGCGAGCGGCGTAACCGACTCGAGTGCGCCTATGCGCATTGCGCGCGTTAGCGGACAACCCCGAGCGAGGACGGCAACTCGGGTTTTCCCTAACGATTGTGGAGGTTGATGTTTTAAGGCTTTAAGCAGCTGCGAGCGGCTTAACCGACTCGAGTGCGCCTATGCGCATCGCGCGCGTTAGCGGACAACCCCGAGCGAGGACGACAACTCGGGTTTTCCCTAACGACTGTGGAGTTTGATGTTTTAAGGCTTTAAGCAGCTGCGAGCGGCGTAACCCACTCGAGTGCGCCTATGCGCATCGCGCGCGTTAGCGGACAACCCCGAGCGAGGACGGCAACTCGGGTATTCCCTAACAACTGTGGAGTTTGATGTTTTAAGCCTTTAAGCAGCTGCGAGCGGCGTAACCGACTCGAGTGCGCCTATGCGCATCGCGCACGTTAGCGGACAACCCCGAGCGAGGACGGCAACTCGGGTTTTCCCTAACGACTGTGGAGTTTGATGTTTTAAGGCTTTAAGCAGCTGCGAGCGGCGTAACCGACTCGAGTGCGCCTATGCGCATCGCGCGCGTTAGCGGACAACCCCGAGCGAGGACGGCAAATCGGGTTTTCCCTAACGACTGTGGAGTTTGATGTTTTAAGGCTTTAAGCAGCTGCGAGCGGCGTAACCGACTCGAGTGCGCCCATGTGCATCGCGCGCGTTAGCGGACAACCCCGAGCGAGGACGGCAACTCGGGTATTCCCTAACAACTGTGGAGTTTGATGTTTTAAGCCTTTAAGCAGCTGCGAGCGGCGTAACCGACTCGAGTGCGCCTATGCGCATCGCGCGCGTTAGCGGACAACCCCGAGCGAGGACGGCAACTCGGGTTTTCCCTAACGACTGTGGAGTTTGATGTTTTAAGGCTTTAAGCAGCTGCGAGCAGCGTAACCGACTCGAGTGCGCCAATGCGCATCGCGCGCGTTAGCGGACAACCCCGAGCGAGGACGGCAACTCGGGTTTTCCCTAACGACTGTGGAGTTTGATGTTTTAAGGCTTTAAGCAGCTGCGAGCGGCGTAACCGACTCGAGTGCGCCAATGCGCATCGCGCGCGTTAGCGGACAACCCCGAGCGAGGACGGCAACTCAGGTTTTCCCTAAAAACTATGGAGTTTGATGTTTTAAGGCTTTAAGCAGCTGCGAGCGGCGTAACCGACTCGAGTGCGCCTATGTGCATCGTGCGCGTTAGCGGACAACCCCGAGCGAGGACGGCAACTCGGGTTTTCCCTAACGACTGTGGAGTTTGATGTTTTAAGCCTTTAAGCAGCTGCGAGCGGCGTAACCGACTCGAGTGCGCCGGTTGTTAGCGGACAACCCCGAGCGAGGACGGCAACTCGGGTTTTCCCTAACGACTGTGGAGTTTGATGTTTTAAGGCTTTAAGCAGCTGCGAGCGGCGTAACCGACTCGAGTGCGCCTATGCGCATCGCGCGCGTTAGCGGACAACCCCGAGCGAGGACGGCAACTCGGGTTTTCCCTAACAACTATGGAGTTTGATGTTTTAAGCCTTTAAGCAGCTGCGAGCGGCGTAAACGACTCGAGTGCGCCTATGCGCATCGCGCGCGTTAGCGGACAACCCCGAGCGAGGACGGCAAATCGGGTTTTCCCTAACGACTGTGGAGTTTGATGTTTTAAGGCTTTAAGCAGCTGCGAGCGGCGTAACCGACTCGAGTGCGCCCATGTGCATCGCGCGTGTTAGCGGACAACCCCGAGCGAGGACGGCAACTCGGGTATTCCCTAACAACTGTGGAGTTTGATGTTTTAAGCCTTTAAGCAGCTGCGAGCGGCGTAACCGACTCGAGTGCGCCTATGCGCATCTCGCGCGTTAGCGGACAACCCCGAGCGAGGACGGCAACTCGGGTTTTCCCTAACGACTGTGGAGTTTGATGTTTTAAGGCTTTAAGCAGCTGCGAGCAGCGTAACCGACTCGAGTGCGCCAATGCGCATCGCGCGCGTTAGCGGACAACCCCGAGCGAGGACGGCAACTCGGGTTTTCCCTAACGACTGTGGAGTTTGATGTTTTAAGGCTTTAAGCAGCTGCGAGCGGCGTAACCGACTCGAGTGCGCCTATGCGCATCGCGCGCGTTAGCGGACAACCCCGAGCGAGGACGGCAACTCAGGTTTTCCCTAAAAACTATGGAGTTTGATGTTTTAAGGTTTTAAGCAGCTGCGAGCGGCGTAACCGACTCGAGTTGGCCTATGCGCATCGCGCGCGTTATCGGACAACCCCGAGCGAGGACGGCAACTCGGGTTTTCCCTAACGACTGTGGAGTTTGATGTTTTAAGGCTTTAAGCAGCTGCGAGCGGCGTAACCGACTCGAGTGCGCCTATGCGCATCGCGCGCGTTAGCGGACAACCCCGAGCGAGGACGGCAACTCGGGTTTTCCCTAACGATTGTGGAGTTTGATGTTTTAAGGCTTTAAGCAGCTGCGAGCGGCGTAACCGACTCGAGTGCGCCTATGCGCATCGCACGCGTTAGCGGACAACCCCGAGCGAGGACGGCAACTCGGGTTTTCCCTAACGACTGTGGAGTTTGATGTTTTAAGGCTTTAAGCAGCTGCGAGCAGCGTAACCGACTCGAGTGCGCCAATGCGCATCGCGCGCGTTAGCGGACAACCCCGAGCGAGGACGGCAACTCGGGTTTTCCCTAACGACTGTGGAGTTTGATGTTTTAAGGCTTTAAGCAGCTGCGAGCGGCGTAACCGACTCGAGTGCGCCTATGCACATCGCGCGCGTTAGCGGACAACCCCGAGCGAGGACGGCAACTCGGGTTTTCCCTAACGACTGTGGAGTTTGATGTTTTAAGGCTTTAAGCAGCTGCGAGCGGCGTAACCGACTCGAGTGCGCCGGTTGTTAGCGGACAACCCCGAGCGAGATTGGCAACTCGGGTTTTCCCTAACGACTGTGGAGTTTGATGTTTTAAGGCTTTAAGCAGCTGCGAGCGGCGTAACCGACTCGAGTGCGCCTATGCGCATCGCGCGCGTTAGCGGACAACCCCGAGCGAGGACGGCAACTCGGGTTTTCCCTAACAACTATGGAGTTTGATGTTTTAAGCCTTTAAGCAGCTGCGAGCAGCGTAACCGACTCGAGTGCGCCTATGCGCATCGCGCGCGTTAGCGGACAACCCCGAGCGATGACGGCAAATCGGGTTTTCCCTAACGACTGTGGAGTTTGATGTTTTAAGGCTTTAAGCAGCTGCGAGCGGCGTAACCGACTCGAGTGCGCCCATGTGCATCGCGCGCGTTAGCGGACAACCCCGAGCGAGGACGGCAACTCGGGTATTCCCTAACAACTGTGGAGTTTGATGTTTTAAGCCTTTAAGCAGCTGCGAGCGGCGTAACCGACTCGAGTGCGCCTATGCGCATCGCGCGCGTTAGCGGACAACCCCGAGCGAGGACGGCAACTCGGGTTTTCCCTAACGACTGTGGAGTTTGATGTTTTAAGGCTTTAAGCAGCTGCGAGCGGCGTAACCGACTCGAGTGCGCCGGTTGTTAGCGGACAACCCCGAGCGAGGACGGCAACTCGGGTTTTCCCTAACGACTGTGGAGTTTGATGTTTTAAGGCTTTAAGCAGCTGCGAGCGGCGTAACCGACTCGAGTGCGCCTATGCGTATCGCGCGCGTTAGCGGACAACCCCGAGCGAGGACGGCAACTCGGGTTTTCCCTAACAACTATGGAGTTTGACGTTTTAAGGCTTTAAGCAGCTGCGAGCGGCGTAACCAACTCGAGTGCGCCTATGCGCATCGCGCGCGTTAGCGTACAACCCCGAGCGAGGACGGCAACTCGGGTTTTCCCTAACGACTGTGGAGTTTGATGTTTTAAGGCTTTAAGCAGCTGCGAGCGGCGTAACCGACTCGAGTGCGCCTATGCGCATTGCGCGCGTTAGCGGACAACCCCGAGCGAGGACGGCAACTCGGGTTTTCCCTAACGATTGTGGAGGTTGATGTTTTAAGGCTTTAAGCAGCTGCGAGCGGCTTAACCGACTCGAGTGCGCCTATGCGCATCGCGCGCGTTAGCGGACAACCCCGAGCGAGGACGACAACTCGGGTTTTCCCTAACGACTGTGGAGTTTGATGTTTTAAGGCTTTAAGCAGCTGCGAGCGGCGTAACCCACTCGAGTGCGCCTATGCGCATCGCGCGCGTTAGCGGACAACCCCGAGCGAGGACGGCAACTCGGGTATTCCCTAACAACTGTGGAGTTTGATGTTTTAAGCCTTTAAGCAGCTGCGAGCGGCGTAACCGACTCGAGTGCGCCTATGCGCATCGCGCGCGTTAGCGGACAACCCCGAGCGAGGACGGCAACTCGGGTTTTCCCTAACGACTGTGGAGTTTGATGTTTTAAGGCTTTAAGCAGCTGCGAGCGGCGTAACCGACTCGAGTGCGCCTATGCGCATCGCGCGCGTTAGCGGACAACCCCGAGCGAGGACGGCAACTCGGGTTTTCCCTAACAACTATGGAGTTTGATGTTTTAAGCCTTTAAGCAGCTGCGAGCGGCGTAACCGACTCGAGTGCGCCTATGCGCATCGCGCGCGTTAGCGGACAACCCCGAGCGAGGACGGCAAATCGGGTTTTCCCTAACGACTGTGGAGTTTGATGTTTTAAGGCTTTAAGCAGCTGCGAGCGGCGTAACCGACTCGAGTGCGCCCATGTGCATCGCGCGCGTTAGCGGACAACCCCGAGCGAGGACGGCAACTCGGGTATTCCCTAACAACTGTGGAGTTTGATGTTTTAAGCCTTTAAGCAGCTGCGAGCGGCGTAACCGACTCGAGTGCGCCTATGCGCATCGCGCGCGTTAGCGGACAACCCCGAGCGAGGACGGCAACTCGGGTTTTCCCTAACGACTGTGGAGTTTGATGTTTTAAGGCTTTAAGCAGCTGCGAGCAGCGTAACCGACTCGAGTGCGCCAATGCGCATCGCGCGCGTTAGCGGACAACCCCGAGCGAGGACGGCAACTCGGGTTTTCCCTAACGACTGTGGAGTTTGATGTTTTAAGGCTTTAAGCAGCTGCGAGCGGCGTAACCGACTCGAGTGCGCCAATGCGCATCGCGCGCGTTAGCGGACAACCCCGAGCGAGGACGGCAACTCAGGTTTTCCCTAAAAACTATGGAGTTTGATGTTTTAAGGCTTTAAGCAGCTGCGAGCGGCGTAACCGACTCGAGTGCGCCTATGTGCATCGTGCGCGTTAGCGGACAACCCCGAGCGAGGACGGCAACTCGGGTTTTCCCTAACGACTGTGGAGTTTGATGTTTTAAGCCTTTAAGCAGCTGCGAGCGGCGTAACCGACTCGAGTGCGCCGGTTGTTAGCGGACAACCCCGAGCGAGGACGGCAACTCGGGTTTTCCCTAACGACTGTGGAGTTTGATGTTTTAAGGCTTTAAGCAGCTGCGAGCGGCGTAACCGACTCGAGTGCGCCTATGCGCATCGCGCGCGTTAGCGGACAACCCCGAGCGAGGACGGCAACTCGGGTTTTCCCTAACAACTATGGAGTTTGATGTTTTAAGCCTTTAAGCAGCTGCGAGCGGCGTAACCGACTCGAGTGTGCCTATGCGCATCGCGCGCGTTAGCGGACAACCCCGAGCGAGGACGGCAAATCGGGTTTTCCCTAACGACTGTGGAGTTTGATGTTTTAAGGCTTTAAGCAGCTGCGAGCGGCGTAACCGACTCGAGTGCGCCCATGTGCATCGCGCGCGTTAGCGGACAACCCCGAGCGAGGACGGCAACTCGGGTATTCCCTAACAACTGTGGAGTTTGATGTTTTAAGCCTTTAAGCAGCTGCGAGCGGCGTAACCGACTCGAGTGCGCCTATGCGCATCTCGCGCGTTAGCGGACAACCCCGAGCGAGGACGGCAACTCGGGTTTTCCCTAACGACTGTGGAGTTTGATGTTTTAAGGCTTTAAGCAGCTGCGAGCAGCGTAACCGACTCGAGTGCGCCAATGCGCATCGCGCGCGTTAGCGGACAACCCCGAGCGAGGACGGCAACTCGGGTTTTCCCTAACGACTGTGGAGTTTGATGTTTTAAGGCTTTAAGCAGCTGCGAGCGGCGTAACCGACTCGAGTGCGCCTATGCGCATCGCGCGCGTTAGCGGACAACCCCGAGCGAGGACGGCAACTCAGGTTTTCCCTAAAAACTATGGAGTTTGATGTTTTAAGGTTTTAAGCAGCTGCGAGCGGCGTAACCGACTCGAGTTGGCCTATGCGCATCGCGCGCGTTATCGGACAACCCCGAGCGAGGACGGCAACTCGGGTTTTCCCTAACGACTGTGGAGTTTGATGTTTTAAGGCTTTAAGCAGCTGCGAGCGGCGTAACCGACTCGAGTGCGCCTATGCGCATCGCGCGCGTTAGCGGACAACCCCGAGCGAGGACGGCAACTCGGGTTTTCCCTAACGATTGTGGAGTTTGATGTTTTAAGGCTTTAAGCAGCTGCGAGCGGCGTAACCGACTCGAGTGCGCCTATGCGCATCGCACGCGTTAGCGGACAACCCCGAGCGAGGACGGCAACTCGGGTTTTCCCTAACGACTGTGGAGTTTGATGTTTTAAGGCTTTAAGCAGCTGCGAGCAGCGTAACCGACTCGAGTGCGCCAATGCGCATCGCGCGCGTTAGCGGACAACCCCGAGCGAGGACGGCAACTCGGGTTTTCCCTAACGACTGTGGAGTTTGATGTTTTAAGGCTTTAAGCAGCTGCGAGCGGCGTAACCGACTCGAGTGCGCCTATGCGCATCGCGCGCGTTAGCGGACAACCCCGAGCGAGGACGGCAACTCGGGTTTTCCCTAACGACTGTGGAGTTTGATGTTTTAAGGCTTTAAGCAGCTGCGAGCGGCGTAACCGACTCGAGTGCGCCGGTTGTTAGCGGACAACCCCGAGCGAGATTGGCAACTCGGGTTTTCCCTAACGACTGTGGAGTTTGATGTTTTAAGGCTTTAAGCAGCTGCGAGCGGCGTAACCGACTCGAGTGCGCCTATGCGCATCGCGCGCGTTAGCGGACAACCCCGAGCGAGGACGGCAACTCGGGTTTTCCCTAACAACTATGGAGTTTGATGTTTTAAGCCTTTAAGCAGCTGCGAGCAGCGTAACCGACTCGAGTGCGCCTATGCGCATCGCGCGCGTTAGCGGACAACCCCGAGCGATGACGGCAAATCGGGTTTTCCCTAACGACTGTGGAGTTTGATGTTTTAAGGCTTTAAGCAGCTGCGAGCGGCGTAACCGACTCGAGTGCGCCCATGTGCATCGCGCGCGTTAGCGGACAACCCCGAGCGAGGACGGCAACTCGGGTATTCCCTAACAACTGTGGAGTTTGATGTTTTAAGCCTTTAAGCAGCTGCGAGCGGCGTAACCGACTCGAGTGCGCCTATGCGCATCGCGCGCGTTAGCGGACAACCCCGAGCGAGGACGGCAACTCGGGTTTTCCCTAACGACTGTGGAGTTTGATGTTTTAAGGCTTTAAGCAGCTGCGAGCGGCGTAACCGACTCGAGTGCGCCCATGCGCATCGCGCGCGTTAGCGGACAACCCCGAGCGAGGACGGCAACTCGGGTTTTCCCTAACGACTGTGGAGTTTGATGTTTTAAGGCTTTAAGCAGCTGCGAGCGGCGTAACCGACTCGAGTGCGCCTATGCGTATCGCGCGCGTTAGCGGACAACCCCGAGCGAGGACGGCAACTCGGGTTTTCCCTAACAACTATGGAGTTTGACGTTTTAAGGCTTTAAGCAGCTGCGAGCGGCGTAACCAACTCGAGTGCGCCTATGCGCATCGCGCGCGTTAGCGTACAACCCCGAGCGAGGACGGCAACTCGGGTTTTCCCTAACGACTGTGGAGTTTGATGTTTTAAGGCTTTAAGCAGCTGCGAGCGGCGTAACCGACTCGAGTGCGCCTATGCGCATTGCGCGCGTTAGCGGACAACCCCGAGCGAGGACGGCAACTCGGGTTTTCCCTAACGATTGTGGAGGTTGATGTTTTAAGGCTTTAAGCAGCTGCGAGCGGCTTAACCGACTCGAGTGCGCCTATGCGCATCGCGCGCGTTAGCGGACAACCCCGAGCGAGGACGACAACTCGGGTTTTCCCTAACGACTGTGGAGTTTGATGTTTTAAGGCTTTAAGCAGCTGCGAGCGGCGTAACCCACTCGAGTGCGCCTATGCGCATCGCGCGCGTTAGCGGACAACCCCGAGCGAGGACGGCAACTCGGGTATTCCCTAACAACTGTGGAGTTTGATGTTTTAAGCCTTTAAGCAGCTGCGAGCGGCGTAACCGACTCGAGTGCGCCTATGCGCATCGCGCGCGTTAGCGGACAACCCCGAGCGAGGACGGCAACTCGGGTTTTCCCTAACGACTGTGGAGTTTGATGTTTTAAGGCTTTAAGCAGCTGCGAGCGGCGTAACCGACTCGAGTGCGCCTATGCGCATCGCGCGCGTTAGCGGACAACCCCGAGCGAGGACGGCAACTCGGGTTTTCCCTAACAACTATGGAGTTTGATGTTTTAAGCCTTTAAGCAGCTGCGAGCGGCGTAACCGACTCGAGTGCGCCTATGCGCATCGCGCGCGTTAGCGGACAACCCCGAGCGAGGACGGCAAATCGGGTTTTCCCTAACGACTGTGGAGTTTGATGTTTTAAGGCTTTAAGCAGCTGCGAGCGGCGTAACCGACTCGAGTGCGCCCATGTGCATCGCGCGCGTTAGCGGACAACCCCGAGCGAGGACGGCAACTCGGGTATTCCCTAACAACTGTGGAGTTTGATGTTTTAAGCCTTTAAGCAGCTGCGAGCGGCGTAACCGACTCGAGTGCGCCTATGCGCATCGCGCGCGTTAGCGGACAACCCCGAGCGAGGACGGCAACTCGGGTTTTCCCTAACGACTGTGGAGTTTGATGTTTTAAGGCTTTAAGCAGCTGCGAGCGGCGTAACCGACTCGAGTGCGCCCATGCGCATCGCGCGCGTTAGCGGACAACCCCGAGCGAGGACGGCAACTCGGGTTTTCCCTAACGACTGTGGAGTTTGATGTTTTTTGGCTTTAAGCAGCTGCGAGCGGCGTAACCGACTCGAGTGCGCCTATGCGCATCGCGCGCGTTAGCGGACAACCCCGAGCGAGGACGGCAACTCAGGTTTTCCCTAACAACTATGGAGTTTGATGTTTTAAGGCTTTAAGCAGCTGCGAGCGGCGTAACCGACTCGAGTGCGCCTATGCGCATCGCGCGCGTTAGCGGACAACCCCGAGCGAGGACGGCAACTCGGGTTTTCCCTAACGACTGTGGAGTTTGATGTTTTAAGGCTTTAAGCAGCTGCGAGCGGCGTAACCGACTCGAGTGCGCCTATGCGCATCGCGCGCGTTAGCGGACAACCCCGAGCGAGGACGGCAAATCGGGTTTTCCCTAACAACTGTGGAGTTTGATGTTTTAAGGCTTTAAGCAGCTGCGAGCGGCGTAACCGACTCGAGTGCGCCTATGCGCATCGCGCGCGTTAGCGGACAACCCCGAGCGAGGACGGCAACTCGGGTTTTCCCTAACGACTGTAGAGTTTGATATTTTAAGGCTTTAAGCAGCTGCGAGCGGCGTAACCGACTCGAGTGCGCCTATGCGCATCGCGCGCGTTAGCGGACAACCCCGAGCGAGGACGGCAACTCGGGTTTTCCCTAACGACTGTGGAGTTTGATGTTTTAAGGCTTTAAGCAGCTGCGAGCGGCGTAACCGACTCGAGTGCGCCTATGCGCATCGCGCGCGTTAGCGGACAACCCCGAGCGAGGACGGCAACTCGGGTTTTCCCTAACGACTGTGGAGTTTGATGTTTTAAGGCTTTAAGCAGCTGCGAGCGGCGTAACCGACTCGAGTGTGCCTATGCGCATCGCGCGCGTTAGCGGACAACCCCGAGCGAGGACGGCAACTCGGGTTTTCCCTAACGACTGTGGAGTTTGATGTTTTAAGGCTTTAAGCAGCTGCGAGCGGCGTAACCGACTCGAGTGCGCCTATGCGCATCGCGCGCGTTAGCGGACAACCCCGAGCGAGGACGGCAACTCGGGTTTTCCCTAACGACTGTGGAGTTTGATGTTTTAAGGCTTTAAGCAACTGCGAGCGGCGTAACCGACTCGAGTGCGCCTATGCGCATCGCGCGCGTTAGCGGACAACCCCGAGCGAGGACGGCAACTCGGGTTTTCCCTAACGACTGTGGAGTTTGATGTTTTAAGGCTTTAAGCAGCTGCGAGCGGCGTAACCGACTCGAGTGCGCCTATACGCATTGCGCGCGTTAGCGGACAACCCCGAGCGAGGACGGCAACTCGGTTTTTCCCTAACGACTGTGGAGTTTGATGTTTTAAGGCTTTAAGCAGCTGCGAGCGGCGTAACCGACTCGAGTGCGCCTATGCGCATCGCGCGCGTTAGCGGACAACCCCGAGCGAGGACGGCAACTCGGGTTTTCCCTAACGACTGTGGAGTTTGATGTTTTAAGGCTTTAAGCAGCTGCGAGCGGCGTAACCGACTCGAGTGCGCCTATGCGCATCGCGCGCGTTAGCGGACAACCCCGAGCGAGGACGGCAACTCGGGTTTTCCCTAACGACTGTGGAGTTTGATGTTTTAAGGCTTGAAGCACCTGCGAGCGGCGTAACCGACTCGAGTGCGCCTATGCGCATCGCGCGCGTTCGCGGACAACCCCGAGCGAGGACGGCAACTCGGGTTTTCCCTAACGACTGTGGAGTTTGATGTTTTAAGGCTTTAAGCAGCTGCGAGCGGCGTAACCGACTCGAGTGCGCCTATGCGCATTGCGCGCGTTAGCGGACAACCCCGAGCGAGGACGGCAACTCGGGTTTTCCCTAACGACTGTGGAGTTTGATGTTTTAAGGCTTTAAGCAGCTGCGAGCGGCGTAACCGACTCGAGTGTGCCTATGCGCATCGCGCGCGTTAGCGGACAACCCCGAGCGAGGACGGCAACTCGGGTTTTCCCTAACGACTGTGGAGTTTGATGTTTTAAGGCTTTAAGCAGCTGCGAGCGGCGTAACCGACTCGAGTGCGCCTATGCGCATCGCGCGCGTTAGCGGACAACCCCGAGCGAGGACGGCAACTCGGGTTTTCCCTAACGACTGTGGAGTTTGATGTTTTAAGGCTTTAAGCAGCTGCGAGCGGCGTAACCGACTCGAGTGCGCCTATGCGCATCGCGCGCGTTAGCGGACAACCCCGAGCGAGGACGGCAACTCGGGTTTTCCCTAACGACTGTGGAGTTTGATGTTTTAAGGCTTTAAGCAGCTGCGAGCGGCGTAACCGACTCGAGTGCGCCTATGCGCATCGCGCGCGTTAGCGGACAACCCCGAGCGAGGACGGCAACTCGGGTTTTCCCTAACGACTGTGGAGTTTGATGTTTTAAGGCTTTAAGCAGCTGCGAGCGGCGTAACCGACTCGAGTGCGCCTATGCGCATCGCGCGCGTTTTGCTTTACAGAATGTGATTAGCGCGTTGACGGTAACTGTGAGCAAAGCTCAAAAATAGCCGTTGTCTAAATGGGGTCGCGGGCCATATGAGGCTTATTTAGTTTATTCTCGTTTCGGAGGCGTTATTTAGTTTGGTGTTAAACTTGTGTATAACAAACCTGTATTAGTCAATTGCTAATATCTCGAGGTTCATTAATGGCGTTCGCTAGGCGCTGGAATGCAAAAAGTGAGAGTAGCGCGTAAGAAGACACCACACCATAATCAACACCGCGCACCAGAGGAAGAGCCGGGCAAAATAAAACCCCGAGCCTCTTCCCCCAAACAAAAAAGAGAGGTCTTTTCATTAGTGCTTATGACCTGCCAAGCAAGCGCGTTACAAGAGATTTGACAAATTCACAAAACCCTAAAACAACAAATCCTGACGACAAGAACAACACGAGCAACCCGAACTCGATCGGAGTTACATACACAACAATTTTTGCACTTGGCGCGTTGGCAACGTGCAACAGAATCAGTGAAGCTTGCCACGCACTCCAGTCACGAACCCCCGCGTCTCCGGCAACGCGATGTCCCGAAGGGAGCCACAGGCCATGGCAACGGACCGCGCCAGAGAGATAAGCGTGACAGCAGGAGGCCGGAAGAGCGCGGTGGCGGGCCGGTGAAGACACGGCGGAGGCTTGTTAGTTTATTCTCTTTTCGGAGGGTTGTTAGTTTATTCTCTTTTCGGAGATATTATTATGGGGTCGTGGGCCAAGGCCGTGATGGGGCCACGGGCCAAGGCCGCGAGCCCAGGCCATGAGTCGAGGCCACGACAGCGCGATGGGGCCGCGCATCCATCGCGATTAATGCTAATTAAAAATGCATACTAATTAAATAAGCAAGAAAATATACTAACCCGCGCGATTCTTAACCGACGACCGGAGAGCATGACAGTCCTAGGACGAGAAGGTCTCCACGGACGGCGCCAATGTTGAAGTCCGTTTGTCCCGAACTAACTACGGGACAAAATTATTAAACTCTCGGGCCCTTCGGCGCGCTAGAAACCGGCTCGTCTTGCTTCGAGCTCTCCCACCCCCCGCGTATTATTTTATTCTCTTTTCGGAGGCTTATAAGACTTTTTAAAGTCTTTTCCGTAAAATAGTGCGAGCTCCTCGGAGACTCAAACACGTCGGGGCCCGTCCTTCGAGAACACGTCTCGGGACCGGCCTTTTTCCGATCCCTTTTAATTTGGCCTTGCATCACTATATATTGAAAATGGAGCTACTTGCTTACATAGCCAAGCTCCGATGTGGGATAGCCCACTTTATGCCTTTATCGCGATAATGGCCCTCTAAAGGGCCCTAATCGCGATATTGGCCCTAAGGTGCTCAAAGTTTGCTCCGTTACGCGTACGCTTATTTATTTTAGTTATTCGCGTACTTAGCGTGTTAAAAGCGTGCTTAGCGCCTTAATCTTTTATCTCGATATTATCATATCGTGCACCAACGCGGTGACAGATCCGGGTATCAACAGACTCAGATTAATATATTATAATATTAAAGATATAGATGATATTTAATAAGATAATTTGAAAACCAAATTATATTGTATATATGTTATTATTTTTTGAAAAAATAATTAAATAATAAATATTTAAATATTTAATAAAAATATTAATGAATCATTATCTTAACTAAAAAAACTATGTTTTTTTTCTAAAGCGTAATCAATATGTAATATTAGCGATATATATGGCAAATATAACATCTAAATTTTTTATTGATATTTTAATATGATATGATAGTTAAAAAATTATTTATTATATATTTCAATATAATGAATACTTTTTCTCATATATAGTGGTAGAATTTGCTACCATTGATGATTTAAAAAATTACCATAATAAAATTACGAAAAATAAACTATAGTTAATATGATATTTAATTAAATGGGTAAAATATTATGATTATGATTTATACATGACAAAAGACATTTTTTCTAAATAAAGTTTATGATAGATATATGTATTAAATAAATGTGTATAATGATAAGATAGAGATTTTAAAATATGGATAGAATTATTAAATAAACAACTCAAATTATAAGATAGAATTAATATCTTAATTAAGTATGTATAAGATTATGATAAAATCAAGATTTAGTAAGATAGATTTTTAAATAAGGGGGGTGATGTGGCGCAATATGGTGGCAGAATTTGCTTCCCCTTTAGTATATAGTAATAGATAGATAGATATTTTAATGTAACAAGTCGATTTCTCCAAAAAGGCGGTTATAGGACGGTCATCATCTAAGAAAAAGTTGGATCATACATGAGTGGTGTGGATCAAACCAAGCTTTTTCTTATATACGGAGTATTTATTTATATCTATTACTATATACTAAAGCGGAAGCAAATTCCGCCACCATATTGCGCCACATCACCCCATTATTTAAAAAAATTATCTTCTTAAATCTAATTTTTATCATAACATTAACATATGATTTTAATCTTATGCCTCGGCTACCCCTTACTTTCTTTAAATAATTTTATTTTTTCATGCTTTCTTTTATAAACCACCTTAATAAATTACTAAAAGTGTCTTGCAATATAGATAGCAAAAATTAGAAAACATACGTGTACAATTTAATATTGTATATTCACCTATCTTTTATATGTGATGCATCCATTTTCTATATTGGCCTATGACTATACGTATTAGATCATGTTTAACATAAAATATTACTCCATCTTATCATATTACTTTATATAGCCATAATTCAAAATAAATAAATAATACTTATTTATCTTATCATAGTATTAATATTCAATGATAAGGAATAACTTCTTATTGTTTTTTTAGTTGTGGTTATCTCATTGATATAGATATCAAGTTAACATAAATACTAAGATATAAATGATCGTATTCTAATCTTTATCATATCCTAATCTATAGTCAATCTCCATTACTTTATGCTTACCTCTTAACCCTTACCTTATGATTTTAATGTTGGATTAACATTTTAATCATTAGATTTATTTGATTATATTCTGATTTTAATTTTTAATAAGAGTATATCCCTATAATAAGGTCTCTTTTTTAGTCTTCCTTGATCAATAAAATATATGAATTAAATTTGTAATATATTAATAAAGAAATATTTATGTATTTAATAAATGATTGATAAAGTATTAAAATTGTTAATTTTTTATCCAAAAAAGGGTTGATGTACTAATTTAAAATAATTCACATATATAATAATGGTTGCAATCAATATGGTAAAATTATATATAAAATAATAACTAAATTTAGTAAACCCAAACACCCCCGTACAAGGTACGGGTCATTTGCTAGTAGCAATCTAAATCAGCTCATCACTTGAACAACTTGTAGTGTACATGTCACTTACGCTCAGTTTGGTAACTATAACTCAACTGAAACTGAATCTAGAAAATAAATGAAACTGAATAAGTAGCGGAATTAAGTAAAAAATGAAATGAGTATTCGGGATTTACAATCCCGAAAAGGCTAACGGTAAAGGACGAAAATACCCTCATCTCCATTAAAAAAATACTGCTTTTCTTATAGTCATGTGAGTGTCATGTGACTCGTTCCCAAATTGAAACCCCAATTCCAGTGTTCCTACATTTCCGTTCTTTCAAGCTTCTCGTTGTCTTCACAGTCGGTCCAAACGACGTGCTCCACCATTCCAACTGAAGCCATAGGGTTGAGTATGATTGGACCGAAACCGAAAAAATTAACCGAATCGACCGAACCAAACCGAAACCGACGGATTTTGGTTCGGTTTTCGGTTAAGGAAATTTCAGGATTTCAGTTCGGTTTCGGTTCGGTTTCAGTTATTTTTCAGTTCGGTTCAATTTTTTCAAAGAAAAACCTTATATTTAACTTAACGAACACCGAAAAAACCAAACCGAACCAAATTTTTTCGTTTCGGTTTTCGATTCACCAAATTCCTGAATTTCGATTTCGTTTAGGTTCGGTTTTTGTCGTTTCGGTTCGGTTTTAAACCGATGCTCAGCCCTATGAAGCCACATTGCATGCCTCCGAACACCGCGACGCCGTCGGCAGAGAAACGTCTCTCGTCGTCTTTGCATTCGGTGGTGGTCGACGTTTCGATATGTTCTCCTCATTCGGCATTCGTTTTGTGTTCGGGTCCGCTGTCATTGAAGTTTATGAATGTGCTAATTTACAGTTCAATTTAAGAATGTGCGTAGGTCCGCGAAGGTTGCGTTCTCTTCTCCGACATCGACTTCATTTTCCAAGTACAAATCCGACTGTCGTTAGCTTCGTTTTCCTCAATTGCACATGTTGACTCGTTATGCATTTTAAAGAAATTGTACATTGATGTTAAGTTACTTTGAGTATTGTATGCCTTCTTTGAGCGTTTAATAGGCTAATTTGAGAGTTGTATGCCTTGTTTGAGTGGTGTATGCATTGAAGCCTTGTTCAAGTGTTACCTTTGGTTTATGAATTGTTTAAGTCCATTGCTGCACAGTTGAAAGCTTTAATTGTGAGAGTCCATTGAAGCCATAATTGTAGGAATATCATAACCTGATGTAAAGTTATATAGTTATAGAAAGGGGATCAGGTGAGATCAACCCTTAAAATGTAAAATGAGATCAAATCTCATCCGTTAGATATCCAGAATTCAATGGTCCGGATTACTTCCATTTTTTTAAGCCCTTTTTATATGTAAGGGGCATTTTTTGTCTTTTTCTACTTCCAATTCTTCTTTGATCGACCTTCTGCTTCGTTCGTCCCCAACTTTTTCAATCGTTCTCCTTCGGAAATCGCCATACATCCATTGTTCTTCCCCCAAGTTTATCCATTGTTCTTCTTCAACATGATTCTCTTCAATTCCCTTCTCCAACAAAATTTAATATGATTCCTTTGACCTCTAATTTCTTTCTTATGGATTTAGGTAGATGATTTCAAATTTTGAAACTTGTTATTTTTTGAACTTCTATTGTGTTTATAATTGTGGAACTCATTAGTCTATAGATGTTTTCACTTTAATCTGCTCTCTTTTATGTGAACTCGTTAAATTTGCATTGTCGAAAGGTTATGACAACATGAACAACTCAATTTTGATGGTTTCGATCGAATAGCTATGGCGAAAGTTCATTCTTGTCTTGTTGCCCACCATGTGTTCGACAAAATGACTCAACACACGTGCCTTAGTTTAGATGAACCGTTTCATGGCTTTCAATGAACCTTTCCTTGAAAACTTATGAACCATAATGACATTCATTGTGAACCAAAAGAATAAACGTATTTGCCCATTTGTAGTATTCATTATGTGTTTCATGTTACTTCACACATAGCTTTTACGTTTCTTTTGTAGATTGTTTATGTCTTTTACATTGCAAATTGACAATTTCAATTGAATAGAGAGGTTGAAAGCATATGCTTGTCTAATTGTCCACCATGTGTTCGACAAAATGCTTCAATATATGTGCCTTAATTTACATGAACCATTTTATGGGTTTTAATGAACCTTTCCTTGAAAATTTATGAACCATAATGAGATTCTTTATGAAGCAAAAGAAGAATCGTATTTGCACATTTGTAGTACTCATTATGTGTTTCATGTCGCTTTACACATAACTTTACATTTTTTTGTTGATTTCTCCTCAAACTCGGGTCATTCTAACATGTCTAATTAAAATGGTGATGCTAGTATGGATGGAGTTTCATCGAAGAATTTTCATAATAATAGGAGTACTAGGGCTGGGATACTTCGGTTCCTGGCTTTTTTTTTTGCCTACCCACATGGTAAAAATTTTTTTTTAATTCGGTTCGGTTCCTACGAATTTTCGTTAGGAACCGTAATAACCGTACCCGAACTTTATTCGGTTCGGTTCTTGGGTTATTTCGGTTAACCGAACTTAATCATTTTTTTTGGGCTTTCAAACTCGTGACTACATAGTGGATGTGTTAGTCTGACTTGTCTGATGAGTAATTTCCGTGCAATCGCTAGAGTCGCCGCTTGAATCAGAACCATCAACTTCATTGCGTTCAACATTGCTCTCTTGTTGTGTTGAAGCATCCATTAGCAAATCTCTGAAACATTTAGAATAAAGAAATCCATTAGCTTCAAATTGTTGAATGACCAGCCTAATGAACAAAACAGAGGCTTTGCGAACCATATCTTCAATGAAAAAAATTAACAGAAAAATATTAACAGAAATCGAACAAAAATCAATAGAAAGCTAACATTTTATTGAACAAAAGTTACAAAACAAAGAATCGAAGGATTGTATGGACAGATTTAAAGCATTGAACAAAACAAAATCAAGTAATCAACTACAAGAAGTCCTATTTCATGGCTTCGAACAAAACAGAAAAGATGAAGACGAGACTGAAAAGATGAAGACGAGGCTGAAGTACAGGATTCAAACCAAAATCTGTGCTGGCGTGAGAAGTGCTGAAGTACAATATCTGTGCTGGCGTGAGAAGCTGGCTTGAAGTCTTGAACGAGACTTGAAGCCTTGAACGACTGGCGGAGGCAAACACTGAGAAGAAGAAGGGAGGGAAAGCGGAACACTGAGAAGACGACAGGGGAAGACGACAGGTGAAGAGGGCGTGAACGACATACCTTCGAGGCTGGCGACCGGCGGAGAACTCGCGAGGACAGGGGAACGACAGGGCGAGGAAATAGGACTTCGACTGATAATGGGAGGAGGAAGGCGAACGGCGACCGGCGACCGGCGGGAGCTCGGGAACGACAGGGCAGAACTGCGGAACTGCGGGTTTCTTCGATTTGGGAAGGGCGGAACTGCGGAAGGCTGCCGGCTGGATTAGGGCTGGGAACGCGAGCGTGTGTTGGGTTTTTTTACAAATACCATATTCTTCGGTTTTTGGGCAAAATTCGTTTTTTTTTTTTTAAACCGCGAACCGAACCGTAGTTTTATTAAAGAACCGAACCGAATTTTTTACAATGTATATTGTCCAAGAACCGGACCGAACCGACCCGAACCACTCAGTTCGGTTCGGTTCTTCGGTTCTTCGGGTTCTCAGTCCCAGCCCTAACGAGTACCATTAGTGAAGCCCCATTGGAGGATGTTGAGAACGATACGATGCCTATATTCTTCAATTATCACAAGATTGTTCTTATTTCATTACTACTTGTACGGTTGAGTATAAATCTCAAACAATGTTTTATTATGTGTGTTTGAGGATTAAGTTATTGTCTATGCACTTTAACATTAAATGAACTGTATAATTACACAACGTGGGCCTACAAGTGAAACACAATGAACCAAGCTCCTTTCTTTTACACAATTTACGCATTTTGTCATATATGAACCGAATGATTCAAATTCATGAACCATTATGTCGAATCCAATGAACCAAACAAATAAACTTTATGAACTTAAAAACAATGAATTCAATATTTTTCTTTTATACACTTTACGCATCTTGTCATATATGAACCGAGTGATTTAAAATTTTGAACCATCACGTTGAAGACAATGAACCAAACCATTAAACTTCATGAACCTACTTTCTATTACACAAGGAACCTTACAAGTGGACCACAATGAACCTACAAGTGGACCACAATGAACCTACAAGTGGAACACAATGAACCTACAAGTGGTACACAATGAACCTTTTGGGTCAAAATTAGTTTATTTACAAGTTTGCCACCGCTTTTTCCTTTTCCTTATTTCCTCATTTAATCTCTACCATTAGATCTGAAAGATCTAACGGTAGAGATTGTTTCTCATTTTACACTATAAGGGTTGTTCTTACTAGAACCAAACTCGTTATTTTTAAGGGAAAGTAGTTGCATAGTTGAAAGCTTTTTTTGTTTGAAATACTAGAATACTCTCTTGAAATGCAGTGTTCATGTATCTTGAAATGCAATATTGGAGGTACTGTAATTGGAAACATTTATATATGGCATAGGTTTTAATTTGTTGTTCCTCATATTTGATTGCATATCTCCTTTTACCAATAAGGAATTCTGAGTTGCTATTTAGATGGTTGAATTTGTGTTCTTACCTTGGCGAGATGCTTTTCCCCAAGTTATTCATATGGTTGAATTTGTGCAATCTCCTTGAGTCCCCTAAAGAGTGTTGAATCTGTTATTATTGCTTGTTGAGTTTATTGGGTTCATGGGAAAGGATAGGGTAGAATATTGTCTCATGACATTGAAAGTGAGCCAATGGATATTGAAACGAAAGAGAAGAGCATGACATGGACCCTCGATGAGGCGAAGTCTCTAGTAAATATCTGTCAGGAATACCATAAGCAGATCAATCTACCCACTTTGCATGGGCCGAGATTGCAGAGAAGCTTACAAAAGAGTACAACAAACCATTCACTACAGTTACAACTAAGAACAAGTTTGACTACATATAGAAAACTTGGAAGTTATGGTCTAAGTTTTGAATGAATGAGACTGGGTTGGGTTGGAGCACAGTTGATGTAGCAATCAAGGCAACAAATGAATGGTGGGATCAAAAAATAAAGGTGCAGAACTTCTTGACTCTCTCCTCACCACTGTATTTACATCAATGATAGAATTATCGTATTTGGTTGGAATGACACATGTTTGTCTTTATATAGGAGGATGGCAGGCTTAGACGATTTCAGACTAACCCACTGGACCCAGAGTTGAGTAAGCTTTGGGACACTCTTTGAAAGCATCATCGCAACCGGACATCGGTTTGTGTCTGCCAATATGAGTGTGCGACAAAGGCCAAGTCAGTCCCAGCCAAGTCAGCCCCAGCCAAGTCAACCCCAGCCAAGCCAGTCCCAGCCACCGCCGCCTAGGAGCTTGGAGGAATTAATCGTGATGAATGACACACTGGACGAGAACGAGTTGCTATAAGAGTTGGTGAACGACGACCTCGTCAATCTATCACCCAGTGAGTCACAATCCATTGAAAAAATGAAGAAGGGGACCGACGTTGGGTGCACTGATGCTACATCTAAAGTAAGAAGAAGGCGTCGGGTGGTGCTACGTATGTATAAGAGCAGTTGGATGATGTCGACACCAGCACTCTACAAGTAAGTTACACGGAATTCAAGCTCAACGACGCCATCAATGTGATCTACAGGATGTTTGAGGAAGGAAAGATGCACAAGTTGCCTGACCTCTGGTGTTATGCTGTTGACGAGCTGAACGATGACCGCAACCGGCGCCTCTTCATGACTTTGAAGACTGATGAGGGCAGACTAGCATGGTTGCATTACAAACACGGGAAAATTCAATGAGGCTGCTTTTTTTTAAGAAGTGTTATGTGAAGGGTTGTGATTGTTGTTTTTTCCAGATGTTTCTCGTATTTTGCTTGATTGTTTGCACTGTGTTCGTGCTATTTCAGTCCTCATGTTGGATATTTGATTGTCAGGGAAGAAGACTTTGTGAAATGTTTTTATGACATTGATAACGGTAATTTAGTCATTTAAAACCACAATTATGCAAAGAAACCGAACTAACTTAAAACAATATTATAAAGCAAGTAAGGGTCAATTCCACGGGGAGAAAAATTATCTTTCGTAATAAAGTTTGTATCAAACTCAAGTAACAAGGGGGTTTTTGGATTTAAGTAACATACTAACATGCAAGGCTTAATAAATCAAGGGTTTGAATAACAATATTTGGAAATACCTGAGGCAAACAAATATTCACATTCCCTTGATAAGCTGATCAACGATTTCATTCAATATCTTGCAAAAGAAGTTTCAATTCCCTTTCAAATATAATTAATAGCATAATCATATATGATTAAGCCTAACTAATTAAATAATCATGAAACTATCAAGATTCATTTTAAATATATAGCAACATTTAAGAACAGGAATATAATTGTATACAAAACTAAGATAAAACAACCAACTTTTATCCTAGAATCACCAACCTAAAATATAAAATATAATAAATGTAATATCGATGTCTTGATAGATTATAATTTTTTTTTATCAAACTTTACATAAATAAATATAATATTGATGCCCTAACAGTCATATTTTCTAAATATATAACTTTAGTTTACCATATAACCTAAAATCATATTTTTAAATACTCCCTCCGTTTCATAATAAGTGTCGTTTTAGCACTTAAAATTTGTTTCATAATATGTGTCGTTTTAGGTTTTCAAAGTGATTTAATAGGGGTGAATGATGATAATTTTTATTGGAATGTGTATTTGTTGACTAAAGTTGTTCATACATTGGCCAAAAAAATGTAATGAGTGGTAAGATTAAGTAAAAGTTGTAAGTTTTAAAGTGAATGATTGCTTTTCTTAAAAACTGTGTTAAGAGCTAAAACGACACTTATTGTGAAACGGAGGGAGTATAATATAACAGATAATAGTTTCTAAAAAAGTAAATATTATTTGATTTTGATTTTTTTGATTAATCAATCAAGTACTAAATTTTGAAGTAACTCTAGTATGTACCAATCTTTGAATAACAAAGTCTCTATTGTTAGCTTGTGTTAAATATTTTTGTTTGAGATGACGTTGTTTGATCGTAGGATCACCAATGATTTTGTTTGACCTTGAGATTCTATTTTGAAGTGTTAAATAGAAATCTTGTATAGGATTAAATCTTGTAACGTAGAATAAAATAGATTGAAAATTTTTGGGGATGTATTTTTTCATAGGATAAAGATCGATCTTGTAATATTTAGATTTTATTTGAGATCATGTACGTTATTTTTAAAATGTTATCTTTTTTTTTTTAACAAATTTTTGGAAAAAAGATAAATTTTTAGAAACTTTTGTAAGAGTGTAACATAAATAATAGGCAATTAAATCTAAAAAGATAGATAAAATAAATAAAAGCTCTATTTTTATCGAATATGCGGTGGGGCCAAAATTAACATAGAGGCTCGAAATTCCTCGGCTTTAATATATAGTATAGATTGTCCAAGGCTATGTATTGTCCTCTAAAAGTATGTTAATTTTATATATATTGAGAGGATATAATATATCATGTTAACAAATTTAGCTAAGATATATATCATACACAATATATTCTAATATATGATATATCTATATCTACCAATAATTATATTTTTATTAAATAGTATCCTAATCCTTACCCATGTAGAACTCCTTTCCTTTGGATAACTTTTCCAATCAAAGGTATGTATTTTTTCATCATGTTTTATATATGATTTAGTTTTGTTTATATTCTTGTATAGTAATTTGATTTTCTTTTTTTATTAACATGTATAGTAATTTGATTTTCTCTAATTTTAAAATCTAATACTATACTAATCCAACATTATGTCTTTTAATTTTATATAAGTTAGTTTATACATTTTAATTTAATTTCCTCAATTTTTATCAATGTTTATGTATGTATTAAAAAGTTAATATATAAATAATGTCTTTATATAAATATTTGATGATACATGAGAATTATGTTATTTTATAATCTAAAATATGCCGTCGTTTTAAAAGAAATCAAACATATCATAATATTTGTAATTATTATAGTGAATTCATTAAAAAAACAAATAACACCTTATACAAGGTGTAGGTCATTTGCTAGTATATAATAAATTGATCGTAACAAGGATGAACAATCCTCAAAGTGGTCAAGTTTAAATATATACTAGTACAAATCTCGTACCATGTACGGGTAATGTAAATGTAAACTCGACTTAGCCGATCCAAAATCGAGTTTTGATCCGACTATCCGAGCCTGCTATTTATTCGAGAATTTACAGCTCAAGCCCGATAGACCCAAGTTCGAACCTATTAACCTATATGTGTATTTTATTTTAATTTCATTTCATTTGTGATTAATTATGTAGAATCTTTATAAAAATGAAAAAATCACTTTTACCTAAAATAACAAACATTAAATGAAAATTATATTTTCATATCAAAATTAAGGAAGATATCAACCATATCCAAAATCATTTTTTCTATTGAGTCTAGCAAGATTTGCTATTGATTTATATTAGAAAAATAAATTAACCTATCAAAAATTGTATAAGATATTATAGTAGATATAAATGTTCGTTATCATTGCTAAAATAAAATCATTATTTTATACAACATTTATTATGTGGCGTAAATAACATTTTTTTAATTCAACGTTGATGAGGTGACGCAAATTTTAACAAAGACATAAGTTCTGTTTTGTATATATATATATATATATATATATAGAGGTAGGTTGTATAGTGAACAATGTTCTATAGAGAACAAGATAACAAATCTCATCCGTAGGATGAGATTTGTAATGGATGGTGAGATTAGCTATGACAATATCCAAAAAAAGAAAATATCAAAAAATCAAAAATAGGAGAGATTTTCTCTCATCATCTACCAATTGTAACTACCATAATTATAATTCTATAAAATCAAAAATTAGGCTCCATTGCAGATCAAGAGAGACGCTCCATTGCAGCCTCTAGAAAATCGTCGGCTCCCATTGCAGCCTCCACCACTTCGCCGCCCTACCGTTGCCGCTCAACCTCTCGCCCTAGCGCCTCCCCTCTCCAGGGAGTTTTCCGGTGACCACCCGTCGCCACTTGACCTGCACCCCGCCCGACTGGATCCCCCCTCCAGATCTGGGGTTTTGCCCGTCCCCCGGATTGCGCCCTAGATCTGGTGCCCGACGTTGGTCGCTTCCCGATTCTACCCGTTGTCGTTGCTCGTCCGTAGGTTCGGGTCCCCTCCCGCCAGCCTCTCGTAGCCCCTAGTCGAACCGCGTCGGAGTTTCGCCCCCCATTACCGTCCGTCGAGCTTCGTTCGGGTCCCCTTTCTCCGTCGGAGTTTCGCCCCCCAAGATGTATATATGTACAGTAATATTGTACATGCCAACATGAGGAATGTATATACGAAATTTGTTTTTGCTGGATTGTTTCTGTAACCTATTTCTACGGATCAAGATGTATATATGTACAGTAATATTGTATATGCCAACATGAGGAATGTATATACGAAATTTGTTTTTGCTGGATTGTTTATATGACCTATTTCTACGGATCAAGATGTATATATGTACAGTAATGTTGTATATGCCAACATGAGGAATGTATATACGAAATTTGTTTTTGTTGGATTGTTTATGTGACCTATTTCTACGGATCAAGATGTATATATGTACAGTAATATTGTATATGACGACCTAAGGAATGTATATACGAAATTTGTTGTGGCTGGATTGTATTCATATGTTTAATCGTACAACCAATTCTGCCGGAATACTGTAATATAGTGTATATAATGATCCCAGGATATATATACAAGACTATAACATGTATATATAGTTAATAATTCGTACAAGACGTGTGAATATCCAATATATAATTAACACTTGCTATAATTACGAGATTGAGTTGAAATTTGAAAATTAATTAACATTTGCTATAATTAAGGGATTTTTTTTTGTGATTTTTCTATAAATCCCAAAATTAATTAACAGTTGCTATAATTAATGGATGTGGTTCAAATTTGAATTTGGGTCAAATTTTGATATGTAATCTGGACCATCCATTGGAATAGCATTTAAAAGCCTACAATTGTTCACTTGTTCACTCATATTTAATTGTTCACTATTGAACTTTAATCTATATATATATATATATATATAGAATTAAGATCTAGTAAAACCTTTAGTTATGGTGTAACTAGTGCAATAATACCAGCCATTAGATTAACATTAATCAACGTTCCAGGTTTGATTAATTAGGGTGCAATGTGGATAAAATTATTGTGATACACCAAATCATTTCCATCATAACCGTTTCTCTCTCCATATCAAATATTATCTTTTCAAAAAAAAGTTCAAAATCAAATATTAATTATCTTCCCACGTGTCAAAAAAATTGTTCAATTTCATTTTGGTATGCACATTAGTTCCTTTTATTTATTTAAGCTACGATGTTTCATCTTCCATCAATCTTCCTCTACTTTCTCTTTCAAAAATCCATTTCAAACACATCCATCTCAAACTGAATGAAAGATCCGAAGAAACCCTACTCAATCAACGCCTACATCGCAAGACGCTCTCGGTAAGAAATATGATCATTGTTCATAATACAAAACAAATTTAGGGTTTTTTGACGAAAAAAATTGTGTGTTTATGCTCTCAAATTATAGGGTTTAAATGTGTTTTTTAGCTTTAATTTAGTGATTCAGTAAATGTAATTTGGTTTTGTCTTTTTGTGTTAGAAATTGTGTATTATCTCCAAAGATCAAGTAAAACATCAAGGCATAAACTGAATTTTTTTATCTCAGAACCTCAAACTTTAATGTGAATATATGGTGAACGGATGATTGAAGTAGTGAGTCCATTGGAGGAATTAGATTTGAATTTGCTCGCATATCATCCTGAATTGTTTATCTATGTTTCTGAATATAAGAAACTTGATAGTGGGTTGAAATAATGGATTGAATTTGTAGATATTACTTCTGAATTTATACGCGTATCGTCTTGAATTTGTAATGTTTGTATTCGAATATATGAAGCATAATGGTGGCACATCAGTGAATTTGTGGAATGTCTTTGAATTTAGTGCATTGTATCTTGAATTTTTAAGATAATCACATGAATCTTCTTATGATTAATTTGAATATAGCATATTATGAAGAATTATTTGAATTGATGATGTATTAACCTGAATGCTTCTACGTATGTTTTGGATTATGAATATATGGTTTTTGAATGTATTAATTTGTGAATTTATGTTTTGAATTGATGTAATAACCTGAATTTTGGGTAGCATCGTGTGAACTTGTAAGATAATCACAGGAATGTTCTTATAAATTATTTGAATATAGCATATTATGAAGTATGATTTGAATCGGTGATGTAGTAACCTGAATGTAGTTATATATGTTTTGAATTATGAGTATATAGTTTTCGAATGCAATGGTGTGTGAATATATATTTTAAATTTATATAGTAATTAACTGAAATCTAGGCAACATAATCTAAATTTGTAAGATAATCACATGAATGTTCTTATGAATTATTTGAATATAGCATATTATGAAGTATGATTTAAATTTGATAAAAATTTGAATCATAATCATTTCACTCTAAATATTTTGTTTATGGAATGTGCAGTCTTGAAGGTTGGAATATATCGAGATGATTGAAGAACATAAAGAAGTTTAAAGAGAATGGAAGAAGCATCATAGAGATCAAAGACGACAATGAATACTAAAGAAGTTCAGCTTTATTTTACGAAGTATTCAAATTCAATTCAATTGTATTCGTTCATGAAACTATAGTGAGAATATAAAATTACCTATTTTCGTCAAATTCAATGTATTATATGTACATATTCAATGTTTGGTGTATTTATATGCAGTGTAGTTTTACCTCATATGGGCTAATATAATTCGAATTCGACAAAGTCAACTGCATATTCAAACCAAACCAAATTACAATAATCTTTGAATAATATTCAGAAAATATGAAATCATATTCAAACATGTACTTAATAAAGTCAGCTATTTGTTTGTCGAATATTGAATTAATATTATCGAATATTGAAGCAATATTATCGAATTTTGAAGCAACACGGTTGAATTTGTAACGACGGACGAATGCATATATGAGATTTGTGTTTTTTTTTCTAATTTATGGTTCTAATTAAAAAAAATCAATGCTTGAATATGAATTTTCAAATCTTTGTTTTCAGAATCTCAATGATTTGTTACGTTTTTCTTATTGTAAGGTTTATTGGGAAACAAATCCCTTAATTTTAGGAGCTTGCAAAATTATTGGTAGTAATTATAATTAGATATATTCAGCCCATCATTATTATTATAAGTCTTCAATCTTAGCCCTTCATCTATTGCGATCTAACGATCTAACATTGTTCTCACTACTAGAAAATGCGGCCATTTTCGACACATGTGAAACGACACCAAAGACTTGTGTCGGTAAAAAAAACGCGCGTATTAAACCCGCTAAAATTACGACATCCTAAGGTGTCGTAAATTACCGACACCCTTTATTGTCAAGATTTATCAGAATTTTGACACGGGTTGGTGTCGGTAAATACCAAAAAAAAATATTGTAAATAAGGACACTCTCCTGTCATAAAATTCAAATCTAAAAGAAAAACTAAATGAAAGCAGAAAAAGCTTCTCCGTCGTTCTAGTCTCCATCTTCTCTCTCTAATGCGAAATCTCCGCCCTAATTCGAGCCTTCCATCGCTCGCTGGTCCTTTGAGGTTTGCATCGCTTCTCTCTCTCGATTTCAATTCCTTCAAGTGCACTTTCCTCCTCGGTTCATTGTGCTTAGAATTTGTTGCATCTCGCTTTGTCAAATTTGATATAACTGGTTGGTTTCTTCGCTTAGTTCAGTTGGAATCACGCAATTAGATCTCAAATTGATGCT
Source organism: Polygonum maritimum (assembly GCA_963924305.1). Taxonomy (NCBI): domain Eukaryota; kingdom Viridiplantae; phylum Streptophyta; class Magnoliopsida; order Caryophyllales; family Polygonaceae; genus Polygonum; species Polygonum maritimum. The sequence goes on from OZ002733.1 coordinate 38,477,805, forward strand.
AATTAGTCTGGTTTTGCTTAATTGAGTGATGATTAGTTGCTTTCATGGTGATTATTGGATTTGTTTTGCGGTATGCTACTTGAGATTTGTGTTGGAAAGTCCTAATTGCTACGATCGTTGAGGTCCTTTGCATTTGAATTTGTATCTCGAGGAGAAAGCTTACAGTCGAACCCTAATTTGTATGATTTGGAAGGTTAGAATCCCTTTTTTCAATTCATGTTCAATTGCTCTGTCTTCTACTTTTCGACCTGTCTTCGGTTTGATATTTCATGTTCGATCTGTATTGTAGGGTTCTGATTTCAATTGGTTTGAGGAGGAAGCTTCCAGTTGAGCGTGTTCTGTCTTCTGGCTTGCATTGGAAGGTTAGAATTCCTTCTATAAATTCCTCTTTAAGTTGCTCTCAATTCCACTCGTTCTACTAACTAAATCTCGAGTAGTAAAGCGGAGATTGGTAGTAATGGCTCATGACTCTTGTAATCTTAAGATATGATATAGTACTAACCTGTCCTTTTTTTTAATACAAAATTTGTCTGTGAGTTTGCATTAAGATATATATGATTCATTGCTCTTACTTCCTACTTCTTAGTGGTGGTTGTAAGCTGTGATATTTGTGAAACTTTGAACCTCCTGCTTCTACTAGAGATTATTGTATGAATCACTTGAAAGCAGTTATTGTATTTGGATTCTATTCTTCTCATCGTATACTCTTCTCAGTCCAGGTCTTAATCAATAGAGGTAAGAAAAGGTGGTTCTTCTCCAAGCTCAGTTTCTATTTTTTTGGATTTAGATTGATACTGTGATTCGGATTTCTGGTATTTTGGAACATTAATCGCTTCCTTCTCTAGAGTTTGTGACTGTTGATTGGACTTTTTGATAGAATATATGTGCTTCAATCATGAAATTTGCTTATGTAGATTAAGTGCTTGTTTATTGTCTGATCTGATGATGGTTTGGTGTGACTTTTTGCGCCTGCATTCTTGCTTGAATTGTGCGTACTTGCTGATGTTTTGCTGACATTTGGAAGTGTTGGATGATTGGGATTTGATTACAGTTTCTGAGTAACTAATTCTTGCTGTTATATAATTTGGATTGCCGTATTCTTTTCCTTGTGTCCTGGAATCACACAGGTGCTATCGCTGCTACATTTCTTTTCCTTGACGTGATTACAAGTCTGTGGCCTACCTGAAACGTCTGGATCAGCTCACAAAGGTACGCCATTACGCAGTCTGTATTCTTTCTGATTGAATTTTGGTTACTAATACTATAATAATGGTCATTCTTTTTTGTTCATTATAGTGAATGGAGTTTCTTCATGAAAGATGGAAAACTTTAGGATTACTCATAATGTAGATACCTTAGCTTTCTTCTACAAATACAGAAAATTATATCTAGTTGGTTTACAACTTCATTGATTAGAATCTTATGGGGTCAAGCTTTTGGGTGCAAGAAATCGACGTGTTTGTTAAATTTGCTTGTTTGATTATACCTTGTTTTTTTTTCCGTTTAATTACTTTACTGCTTGGTTTCTCTGAACTCCATGACTCAAAACAGGCAGTATCATCATTACTAGCCTATGAGACATCATGAAGAGGGAAGATGTGAAGGGTTTGTATCGTGGCCTTTCACTAACACTCGTGGCATTACTCCCTAATTGGGATGTAAGTTTAAAGTTATGTTCTATTATTACACAATAAACGGATGACATTCTTCATTCAGTGTCATAACTTCATGGTAGATGTATTATAGTAATAATAATGGAAGGAATTTTGCTTGCACCACTAACTATCCTCTATTTTCAAGGTGATATTACGCTCTATACTATTAATATTAGCTCCAAAGTTCAATGTGCTTTTGTTATGTTTACATTCCAGACTTTTAGCAAGATATTCAGTTTTAAATTAATTTGAATCTTACATCTGGGAATTGGAGTAAGCTCAGTGATGATATAAAGGCTTAGAGGGAATTGGAAAATTCAGAGCTTTTGTTATGTTCACAATACACTAACTACTTTTTTTGTTTCCTGATTGATCTACATGATGATTTACAGAGTACAGACTAAATGGGAATTGGTGAAGTAAGAGCTTGAAAAGTGTATGAGTGAAGCTGAAATCTTTTGAAAGCATGTAATTTATTTGATGATACTTGTTACCTATAGAAACTGTAAGTCTTTTGTAAATACTAAATAAAATCCTTGTATTTCTTGTGTTGATCTGTTGTACTATTTAATCTGGTTTATACTAAAATCTCTGGTTGTTGAAGCAAAATCGGAGGTCTTTGATTGGTGATTATTTGAGTAATTATCAATCTACAAAAGAATTATATTTTTTTTAATTAGTTGTGAAAATTTCCGACACCTATAGGTGTCATAATTGGAGCAAATAACGACACCTAAAGGTGTCTCAAATTAGTGTAAATAACGACACCTTTAAGCTGTCGAAATTTACGCACTTGTCATTTCTGACACTGTTTTTTTCGACACTATTCATATGTGTCGATCCTTAAATTTTCAACACCCTAAGGTGTCGAAAATGGCCGTAAAATGTGTCGTTTTTAACATGTTTTTCTAGTAGTGTCTCCCGTTTCACTATAGCAAGTGTTTTACCTGAACCTATATATATATAACATATTAACATATACATTTCCTGTAAAAAAGAGTGAACATATCCTCTCAAGTGGTCAATTTTGGATTCGATCAGTATAATTGATTAAATAAGTCATTGAACTGAATTTTCAGGAAGGTGAGAAAGGAAGAAGTTGTTCAAGTTTACTATGATTGGGAACCGGGAATTAGGAATATGTATATGTTAATATGTTATCATCACCTAATCCATCGATTTTGTCTAACACTTTGACGTGGATGATTCTTTCAAGAGACTTTTTTTTTTCCTAGTGTTAACTAGGAACATATCGCGTTCGTTCTCACGACAAAACTCATAATTTGGTTTACATATATTCATTTAAACTTTTCCCGACCAATCAGCACTAACAACCAAAGTTCTTATAGTAGATGACACAAAATTTATTGTTTTCAACCAAATTTAAGGGTGAAATAAAACGATGCAAACATCACCCAAAATTTATGACCAAGAGTTATTTAGTGGTCTTGAAAATCCAACGAACAGTAACCACTAAAACCATTTCATTACTAAAACATGCCTGCTTATCATCATTTGTGGCCGGAATATTTTATGACATTCAAATTTCATGTCCAAGTTTATTGTAGGTGTATAATAATTACGTATATCTATAATGATTTTTATGCAATTGGGTCAGGGGTCAAGATGACATAAGAAGTGAATTACCCGACCCATAATCTTTAGCTCGTCGAAGTTGTAGTGAGTTTTGGCAAGGAGCAGCTATTAGGACCGGATAGGGCGAGCAGATGGGTGTCAGCAAATCTAAAACCCAAATTAAAGGAAGAAAGTGTTTTATTATGGAGCAAGAACAAGATGACAACTCTGGTCCAATAACTTGATTCTGTGAATGAACTCTTCATTTTTTTGATGAACTCTTCATAACTCAATTCCCATAAAAACGACAATTGTATAAGTTTGGATATAATAAATTTGAAAATATCATGACATAGGTTGTCTTCGTCCTTTCCCAGTACACTAGAAAAGAAGCTTCAGAAATGGTCGATTGTGTTGATGTACTATACGAACTCTTCATAACTAGCACCCAATGCGAGATATCAGACATGAGTATTTTCTTATTCTCGAGTTCATTTGGCATGGTCCATGTGCTTATCAAACTTATTTGTGTAAATAAAAGCCCTCATTATAGTAAAGTAAACCATGAGTAAAACTTCCTCACTAGATATGAAGAGAAGTGGAGAATCAAAAACACACACAGCAAAAGCTAAATCCATATTACACCAACATCACTTCAAAATTTCATAGACAATATAGTATAAGAACGATTCAACATGACTCTGACTGAGATCAGATCATAGTAACCTGAGCACAAATCTGATCCGGGTGTTGTCTTTTTAGTCGTATGGGTTTCTGAAGTTCTTGAGAAGCTCCGGTACATCATATCCAAGCATGTCATCTACAGCTTGGATCATCTTAGGCTTCAATTTTTCAAACTTGTCAATACTATATCCACCTAGAACTTCTCTGAAGTGCTCTACATTTGGGAAATCTCCAGCAGGTAAATGAAATTCCCTTTGAACCTGTTGTCAAACAAGCACCATCAGCAATTTGCATAAATAGAGACATAACAAGTTTGATATTGTTGCCCTGCTATATACTCTTGTTTGGAAAATTTTCGAGTGAAATAAGATTATAAAGAAGAACCTTGGCAAACTCATCCTCAAGATTGTCAATTAATCGCTTTTGAGCTTTATTCTTTCCCATCATAGCAGGCATCTCCTTCTTAAGCTGGCTGATAATGTATGCATGAATCTTGGCAGCTCTAGCACGTTTCACAAACTCGTTGATCTACACAATACATCAAATGCAAAAACATACATCCTTGTCAGGCTGTAGTTGAGATGATGGCATAACAACAAGAAGAATAAAAGAGCAGACAAGGATAGAATAATTACGCGTCTATCACAAGCCTTCTTTGGGATATCTTTCAAATCAGCAAGTAGATCGTTTTGCTCTTTTTCAAATAGATCCTTTCCCATGGGGCCAACGGCTTCTTCATTGATGGGCTTATCATTAAATGACCTGTGCAGAGAGATTAAGATTAAACTACTAAGAAAAGTTTTACTCTGAAGAGCACAAGAATATGAAGTGATCAAATTCTAAAACGGCTAAGGCACAAGAATGTTTTATTGTAAGAAATGACAAAACAAATCAAGGCTTAGCATCTTTCTAGACTTGTGTAGGAGAGCATTATATACCGAGGTAAACTTTTTAATAAAATTCGGAAGATATAAAGAGAGGAACTATTTTAATGTAGTGGAAAGTTGCAATATGCATCATATTCATATCCAAGAAAACAACATACCCAATATAGACACGAGCAACTTCTGGGGTGTTTAAGACCTTTCCAAGAGACCACATTAAAGCTCCATACACTCTCATCAACTAATAGCACAAAAAAAATCTGATCAGCTAAAATAGATATGTTGCATGCCAATCATTCAGATTTCACTACATGGGAGAAAAGTTCTGTAAACCAAGCTCTTACTTGTTGGGTGTCAACTTGGTCTGCTTTGTTCAGAACCACTCGGATTTTGTCATCATGACCACGCAGTGATGAAATCACACGCTTGAATTCATCACTGATATCAAGTTTGTGAGGATCAAACAAGAGAAGGATGAGGTCAGATTTAGCTGCAAACCATGATATAACTCCAGTAAAATCATAGCTCCGTTGAGTTCTTTGCTTTTCTCCAGACAAGACACCAGGTGTGTCAACAAATGTGATATGCTCCAATAACTGCATACATTGCAATGCCAAGCAGTTTTAAAAGGAATATTCAGTATCAAAAGTTTTTCAATCCGAAAAATAGAAAACTCACAGGATGAGGCATTTGTGAACATTGAAATTTAGACAAGAATGCTCCCCCGAAAGTTGTGAGACCATTGAATGGCATGTCAGCTTGAACAGCAACAGTGTTTCCAGGTATGGTTCTCTCATCAGGTCCGGACTAGAGTCAAGCAATCATTTATGCAAATTCAAAAAAAAAAGAGAGAGAGAGAGATTAACTCAGTCAGAGAGGTATTGTTCATTTTAGTAGAAGTGAAGACAAAAAATGCACTTGTTAACAAATCACTCTTGAGAACAATTTGGGGATTATGAAAAAAAGAGCTTAGTCATAACCCCATGAGAAACTTCATAGAATAGCCTCTAGAAGGGGACTGCCATATTAAGGAAGGAATAAGACAAAACATTGCAACCAGTCTATACAACAACTACTTAGAGTTGGAGCATAAAAGATAGAAGTTAACAAAATATAATATTCCCTGTTAAAAAGAGAAATAGTTCAGTATACTATTACTGGTTTCTCATGTACCCTTCCTTGAAGGAATCACGCAGAAAAAATAGGTCACCATGCTTAATTAGCAAGTAGTTCTTACCATTACACAAACAAAACGGTCCGTTGTAGGTTCTGGTCCAATATGAGCTCCTGTTGTAGGAAATAGAATGTCAGGATATCTCTTCTTGCCATTCATCCTATGTACAAACATGACTGGACTGCCATATTAAACAGAGAATGAACTTGACCTGGATATTCACATTGTAGCAAATGCTTTATAAATGTAGTCTTTCCGGTTGAATACTGTCCCAACAACATCACCATGGGTTTAGCATCGAAGTCGCTACTTGTCTGCGCAGCAAAATATTTATGGATAGTATTATTCACATGCCTCCTCCATGGAACAGCATACTTCAAAGAGTTTGTTACTTCTTCAATAAAAAGATTTGTGTGTATTCACAAATAATTGTTCTTCTCACCAGGGGAGGCGACACAAAATCATGAAAGCGGTATGTTGTCTCCAGTGGCTTGAGCTTTTCAATATATAACTTCTTCAGACCATCAATTATAGATGTCACAGCACTAAGAGGTACTTGCTGAATGGAGTACATCGAGAGTGTTAAAAAAGCAGACCGTATGCATGATGCATCTCAAAACACACAATGCTGGAGGTATTTAACCATAATAAGGGGATATAATCCACAGGAAGCACAACACATAGGGGGAAGTGGATTTGTAACTGAAACAAAAGAACTAAGAGCTCATAGTACTCATCTATCCCTATAGGTAAAAGTTCTAGGTTATAGAGGAACATAAGAGAACAAAACAATGTACCACTTTCAAGAAAATAAACATTGTACAAAGCCTGATTTCTTGAAGGAGCATACTTGCCTCTTCTCATTACTGATCCATCTTTTAAGATAACACTTGAAGATCAAAGATCAAACATAAAGAAGCAGCAAATCAAGTCTGAACTTGGAGAAAGTTACTTACCTTCTTTGAAGATTTTGAGGTTAACCAACTAGATTTTGGTGATGACTGTTTTGGCGTGTTACCTGCATCTTGAAGTTAACCAATTAGTAACCCAGTCTGTCAAGGATTCTCATTTTAAAAAGGAGGATTATTTCTAACCATTTATTTCAGGAACATATTTTGTAACAGTCTTGTTCTTCTGCAAAGATTAGTAACATGGTTAGTACAATGTTTTTGTCTTGCTGAATATTCAAAGCATGCATGGTTATGTTACTTACTGCAAATAAGGCATCCAACCCTTCCATCACTGGAATTTTGATCTCCTCCAGGTGGGCTAAATTTCATTTACAAAATAATAAGTCATAGTTACATTATGATTCATGACTAAATCAAAAATAAAATGACACGAAGCAAATTGTGTATCTGTCAGAGTTGGAATATTAGCCAGCACTAAATAAATACTTTTGTTTAGAATTTGCCATTTGATTGCACGAGATGACCAATTAACATGTACATCATAGCTTTACCCAATGGCAGATATATCACAGAGCAGAAGTATTTACATTATCACAGAATTCCCAAAAACAACAAAATATGACAATAGGAACCCTTTTTGAAAGACCATCGACCTAAGAATAAGCAATGTTCTCTTTATGTAACATCAAATTCCTACAAATAGACTACTAGTATGATAGATAAGTTCAACAAAAAGAAATTACAAAGCAAGATGCTAACGTTCCAAGAATGCGTTAAGTGAACCACGAATTTACTTGCCTAAACTGTTCAAGAGATCTGGGGTCAGTTCTTGTCCATCTTGAGCCAAAGAAACAAGCTGACATCAAAGGCAAAAAACAAAAAAAACAAATAGAACGTTAAACCCAAGTACCCTGCATTGTGGCAATGAACTCATGATCTCAGAAATGCAAAACCTGCATTGCAGCAATGAACTCTGTCAAACCCAAGTACCCTTGCCTTTTTGTATCTGCTAACGCCCAAACCTTCAGATGATATACTTTGTTAGATGTATGGTTATAGTGTTTTAGAACTAAGTGGCAATGAGAATAAGCCCAAGAGCAAAACTGGTATGATAGAGTCAATCTACAGCATTAACTTAGTAAACATCTGCAATAGAAACTATTAATGTATTTCAGTTGATCAAGTAGGCAAGCACAAACAGCCATGAGCAAATCAATTAATGGTTAAACTCATAAGTAACCAAACAAATATTCGTTGTTAAACTGGCCATAATCAACTATTTCCTGATGTCAATGAGTTCTCATAAACATGACACGCACCATCTCTCATCAAACGTTGACGATAAGAGTAGTCTATCTGAAGTTGTTGATCAATTCAGAGATAGGCTACAATTATCAGATGATACGAAAATTCTCCCTGGCTTTCAAGCAAATTGCATATCCCATGGGGTTCAATTGGTAAGCATGTTAGATTTGGCCTTTTTCTTTTCTTGAAAATCAAACCATTTCTTACTTTTCACTTCCTCTTTGATGTCCCAGAATCTAGCATGCCAGCAGAAGGAAACTCCTTACAACATCACACTTTACCTATGGACATAACATGGAAATGCCGGTGCCCAATGATGGGAGCAAACAAAACTAACCTTTTCTCCCCTCCCCCCCCCCCCTGCTTCAGTTACCTCAAACCTGGCAAATGGTGAGAGGCTATAAACCTATAATTATAGAAAAGTTTATTTGTACATAATTATGCTAGCAGAAAATCCCCCCTCCCCTATATGAGATTTACTCTTATCATGGTACTATACTGAATAACTTTTTTGCAAAAACCTTTATTATAATGAAATTATTCTTCCCTTCGGTGATGCATCATCAAATTCGTGTTCATTCATGTAAGTTTTCACTAGGGTTTGTTGCATGAAGAGCTCTCATGCAACTTTCCTTATCTGACTACTTTAATCGTCAGATTCTCTGGCTGCATATGTTATAGCTTGTGCAAGTTTGTCTTAAGCCCTTGTGTGATGCTCATCCTAATATTAAGGGTACAGCTTGTTTGACGGGTTTGTGATGATATTGTACATCTTGTGCAAATGTCCTTTGCTAGTACCCAGATCTTACATAACAATATGGCTGTGAAGTTTTCACCAGTTGAGTGATTTACTGATTTCTCCCTAAATTTTCCCTATACTACAAATTATGTGATCTGAGAAGTTCAGTTGGCCTGAAAACATTTTCAGGGACTAGCCCATATACTCGAACTGAGCTCATCATCATAATCCACCTTCTGAATACCACACCATATACAAAGGAATGACTCATTACACACCCAAAACTCTGACCAAAGAGGTGATTAAAGGAAGCTAGACACAAATCAACACAAAATCTAACTATCATCCTCCCACATCTTAACCCATTGTAGGAATCCTCCTTAAACCCAAATAAACTTCATACAACAGAGGCTGCAACTACAATGTGAATCCTTTTTCTGAACACTAGAAAGCTCAATTGACAGATATCAGGATAATGCATAAATCCATACTGAAATTTGGATTTAACCGTAGAAAGAAAATAGAACAACAGAAGGAAATGGATTCAAATTAATTACACGGTTCACATAGCCGAATCTCCCTTGTGAAACAGCAGGATAAAAAAGAATACACTCGTATAGTAAAACTCCACAGAAACAAGCCGTCATTATTATAACTATGCGAGATTAGGTCTTCCACCTCTTCAGAACAACGAATCACAACAAATGCGTACTCGCAACACATCAATTTCACAGCAGATAACGCAATAAGTTTAGTCGAACCTGTTTGAGTTCAGGCCGAGACAAGTTGGACATAGCAAAGAACTTGGTGGCATCGTTGCCGGTGATTCGGCCATCGCCATCTACAATAACACCGAAAGAACAGATGAATCAAGCATTAACATCTAGTTCCAAAAGAAATCCCTAATAATCGGCAACTTAAACCTAACGATGGGAAGAAGTACCAGAATCGGCAACTGCAAACCACTGCTGGTAGATCTTCTGTTGCTCCTTTGAGCAGGAAGTGATAGCAGCGCCTGTGATGTCCATCGATTCACTGCTACTGATAACACCGGATGATTGACGGAGATGAGGTTTCTCCGGCGACGGAAATCTAGGAGTTTTTGTTTTCTCGTCTTTGGATTTGCTAGCCGCTTGGAAATGTTGTTATAGGCTTTTTGAATTTTGAAATGGAACGTAGGCGGAGAGAGAAGCCCTGGGCCCTTCTCAAGTCACTTTCCGCGGTTACAGCTGGGAAGTTAAATTTGAATGGGCCCGTTATGATAGGGAAAACGACGTCGTATAAATGTATAAATGTGACGTGAACATGAATTTTTTTTTTTAGAATTTCCGGATGGTGCTACTGAATTTTATGCTTTTCTGAATGGTACCCACCAAAAAAAGTTATTCCGTCGTATATCTCCGAGGTTTTGTTTTAGTTCGCACCGTGCCCAAATATCAAAAAACTAACATTTTTCCAATCTTTTCCGTCAGCCCATGATTAAAGAAAAAAAGAAATTAAAATTTAAAAGGTAAAAAAAAAAAAAGAGAAAGCGACGTGGGTTTGGGTTTCCCGATCTTTTCCGCCTGTGGGTTTGGGTTTCCCGATCTTTTCCGCCTGTGGGTTTGGGTTTCCCGTCTCCCACAAACACAAGAAGGAGGCGAGCGACTGTGGGCAACGGCGAACCAAGGGCTCCGGCAAACGAAGGGCTCCGGCGAACCAAGGGCTCCGGCGAACAATTGTGAGTTGTGCGGCGGCGACCACCATCGACTCGGAGGTCTGTGCGGCAGCGAGCGAAGAGGGTTGTGCGGCGGAGGCGTCCATCGAGGGCGGCGGAGGCGGACCCAGGCTGAGAGTGAAGAGGGCTGGCCGACGGTGGTCAGGTAAGATGTAGTACAATCTGAACACTAGCTGGTGAAATTAGGGTTTGTTTTTGCAATTGAGCTTGAAAATGTTGAAATTAGGGCTATTTCTAGTGTTCTTGAGCTTGAATTTCATCTTCCATTGATAATAGTTTGATTTGTTTTTTGCATAACTGGTGAGTTTGATTCCAAAGCTATGCATTGTGTATGCTGTAATGGCAAACGTCAATTTGTGTTAATGTTCCTATTTCATCTTCTAATTTAATCTGAACACTAATTGCATCCCATTGATGGAATTCTTTTGCTCTCAATTGTTGTGTGACATGTGTAGTAACATTCAGGTAATTCAAACAAACGCTACTTATCCATGCTATGAAAAGCTATCGCCTCGAAGTTGTTGCTAATGAAGGTGGCCACCCAAATTCGTATTATAATGTTGTGAATTCCCCTATTTTGATAGATCAATCAGCTACTAATGAATAGTTGCTATTGTACTTGAATTCAACGCTTTTGTGATTGGATTTCCCAAAATGGCTATGGAGGTTCTGATGAACACAAGATCCACTATTCGGGGCTGTTAATGCTTCAACCCAAGAATGTGGATGAAATGATGAGCGAACATGACCGTCAGATTTAAGAAGCCAGCCGTCGATCTCGGACCGAAAGGCCAAGCCAAAGAAGAGTTGTACACAAAAGGAAAAAGAGCCCACTTAGAAATGATTAGATAGATGGAGAGTGTTACTTTGCAACATTATTGTACAGATTGAATGCCTTAATTCACAGCTTGTGTTTTGTGGATTTGCTTTTCAAGTATTAGCTCCCTTTGTTTGCTATTGGAAGAGGCATGGATTAAGCAAAGTTGAATTCTTGATATCTAGGGTCTGTAAAATGCTGTTTCACCCGCTCATTCTTTCTTGTCATGGTTGGTGGCTCTATGACTAGATGAGATGAGATGTAAAAGAATGGATAATGATTCATGCTATTATTAATAAAGTATTTGTATACAATTAACCATTGGTTACTTGAGCGATGAAGAAGAAGACGATATCATGTATTTTACCAGGAATCGGAATCAAAATCATAAGCTGAAGTTGCTTTCTCTTGTCTCTGACTCATCTACAGGGGATAAAAGAGGCAGTATATGTAGTAATGTATAATGTAAATTGTGCTTTTGATTCTGTTGTCATGTGCAGCTATAATGATATTGGTATGTGAACACAGCTCTGTCGGATCTCACACTGTCGCATTAAACTCTTCATCATGCTAAGAAAAGTTTCTCTGATTGTAAAGGAAAAGGGTTTCTAGAGAGTGGATATGTTAAGCATGTTCACGTTTCGATGATATATTATTCCTCAGTTGATTGCTGAATGCATGTAAATGTACCAGCTCAACGATGGCTGTTTTGTCATTTGATTGTATATGAAGAAGGCTTTGTTCATTCGTGGCATTTTTTACTGGGTTTGATGGAGGAATTTGTGCTGTAATTTTCTTGGATTGCACTTTGGAATGTTTTAACATGTTGATACTTGTTATTAAGTTGCAAGGATGGAAAATTCAGAGAAATTGGAAAGACAGTGATATTGTATTGGTTCATGACAATATGAATAATGAATATCGAAGAAAATACAAGTACTTTTCAAAGGCCTAATTCACCTATGTACAGAACAATGCTGAAAGCATCTGAGATGAACACATCAAAATTCACCTAGCATGAATCTTTTGAATGCACTATGAAGAACAAGGCAAGACCTAGAACCACTCTAACATATCAAAAAACTTCCAACAAAGGATTCAACCTACGGAATATCTTGGAAGTGCCTTGCCTCATCTCAAGCTCTTTGAATAAAGTAAGAATAGAGTAATAACACTGATGGGCAAAAATACATGATATTTTATACGGAGGGGCAAGTCAAACAACAGCAACAGCTTGGCAATTGGGGTGGGGCAGGCTCTCAAGCAGGGCAAAGGTAAGCATGGAGGCCTTGGGCCTCGCCGGTCGGCCACCGGAAACCTCCAGTGACCACCTCTGCAGCCCGTGTCCGCCAGCCCCCAACCCACAACACTCGACGGAGGTCGCCGCCGCCTCTGCAGCCCTCTTCGCGTCCAACCCGACAAGACCGCGGCCCACGTCCGCCGCCGACGATGGAAGCGCCGCCCTCGATGGTGGTCCCAACCGTCGATGGAAGCGCCGCCGGAAATCCTCTCTTCCCTTGACTTCGCTCTTTGCCCTCTCCGCTCTTCGTTCTTTCTTCTTTCTTTTGTTTTTCGTTTTTACTCTTACTCTTTTGTATATTTTTTTAACAAGTTAACGGAGGTATTGACGAAATTTTAGAGTAGGGGTACGTTCCGGACTTTTGTGAAACCTCAAGGGTATATGGTGGAATAACTCTTTTTTGTGGGCACCATCCGGAAAAGCATAAAACTCAAGGACACCATCCGGAATTTCCCTTTTTTTTTAATCGACCAAAATTTAAGATGGGGAGATAGTGTCTTATTTCAAAGGTAGGGAAGATCAAAAGGCTCGAACAGCTTTTAAAGGGGGATTTACATATTGTTTACCCCAAGAAGACTAGTAGGAAATCAAAATTGCAACCTGTCAGATTTATATTCTATTTTGCTCCACTAGACTAACTCTTTGAGGTTCGTGTGCATGAATATTAATACATGTGGAAATGAGATACGATATTTGAAATTCTCCTAAAAGTGGGATTGAGTAGGAGAGTTTGGCATGTAGGCAACAATAGATTTATATACTCCCTTTATTTCAAAATAGCTGTCCATAATATCATTTTTTTTGTTTCACAATACTTGTTCATTTCACATATTGCTCGCATCTCTTTCCATTTATACCCCTAACAATTAACTCTATCTTATCATATTCATTTTTCCATATTACTTTACTTGTATCAGGACTACAAATGTGCTTAATTCGGTGAAGCGGAAGCGTCGGAGTGGGCGTTGGTGCAATGACACGAGATGGAACTGTCTCACATCGTGGCTGAATCAAATTCCTTATCTCTGGTGTTGAAGCTCCGTCATAAACTTCCATGGCGTGGTGATCTTGGAATGATGTTGTAGACGGAGATATATCACTGGCTTTTTTATGAGTGCACATGGAGCCATGTACAACGTTTCGGGAACCGCCCTCTACATTTTCTTACTTCGCTCAAACCGAATGTTGACTTTGTTTAGTCTACTTTGAATGAATTTCCAAAACAATAATTAACTCTAAATTAATAGAGGTAATATAGGAAAAACACTTTTTTCTTAATATATATATATATGCAAATGTTATTTAGACGAATATTTTGAAATGGATAAAGTATTTGAAATAGATGCCAAGGTAGGTTAATAATGTGGAATGTCGATCTTGTATCAAATGTACATTTTCTAAATGAATGATTTGATACGACGACTTTATGGATGAGGCATTTATGAGCGATAAGTAAGTTTCAAGACTTTATTGCCTTATTTTATCAAATTTTTGAAAATATTTTTTCCTTTAATAAAATATATATTCTATTAAGAAGCATTATTGTTGACCAATAATACCTTAATACCATTGATAAAGTCTTAAAGATCCTCTATAATTAGACTTCTCATTGGTTCAGTCAAGTTTGTATTCAGTTATTTGGTGATTGGGCATGAGTACAAGTTCGGGTCAATCGGATTATGAGTCAAATTAGTTGGGGTCATGGCAGGTTATTAGGCAATTCGGGTCGATCTAACGGGTCAAGAATATCGTTTTTTTTAGATTATTGTAATAATATCATATATGTTATAAAACAAGAGAAACCATAAACAATATAGAGAATATGTGTAGAGGATGAGAGATCAGATTCATCTTAATAGGTTACTCATACGGGTCTTTTATAGAGAGGGGTACAACAGTTAGAATAAGATCAATGCTAAGGTTTCCATATTGACATCAAATAATAATAGGCTTTAAACATATACAAACACCTAAACTTGTTCATCTAGACACCTGACCTTTGAAACGAACCTATTGAGCATATCAACTTGTCAAAGCCTACCTATTAAACACCTCGTCCCTGACGTGGCATTGCGCGTGTGATGTACACTTAATTTAGGAGTGCTTTCATTAAAACCCATATATTTTTAAGCTTACGTATATAAAGAAATTTTCCCACCAATGTGCTATAGTGACGGGTTTATGTGACAATTAATTAAGCGAGGAGGCTTTATCTGGCATTACATGGCCTTTTTTTTTGCTTAATCATGTTCACGTAATAGTGCGTCCGTATTACTACACTCCGTAATTAGGGACGAGGTGTTTAATAGGTACGTTTTCACAAATTAAGATGCTCAATAGATCCGTTTCAAATATCAGGTGTCTAAATGACCAAAATGAACAATTTCATGTGTCTATATATGTTT
Organism: Polygonum maritimum; assembly: GCA_963924305.1. NCBI lineage: Eukaryota > Viridiplantae > Streptophyta > Magnoliopsida > Caryophyllales > Polygonaceae > Polygonum > Polygonum maritimum. The sequence continues at coordinate 38,492,971 of OZ002733.1, forward strand.
TAAGGCTATAATGATATTATAACATCCCCTTGGATGTACATCCCTAACTGCCTGATGCGTATTTCTCCACCATAGGACAACCTAATAGGACAAAATCAAGACTAAGAGAAAACTCAACTAAGCCAAATTATCAGTTGTATCCAAATTGTCTATAAGAAAAATAGTTACATTAAATTTGACTCAAAAAGAAGAAGTTAATGCTGGTGAAAATTCTATCTTGTGCAAAAGATAGAGTTTTTTCTTTTAATTAAACTAAGCTAGAATATAAAAGAGACAAATTAATTAAATAAAACAAGGCATATGATATGCTAACATTAAGCCTAGATCATATGCCAAACGATAGAATTAAAGCAAGAGAAAACATCTATCTAAACTAGCTTATGATAAGTACTTGTATGACAAGGCATGGCTCGAGCCAGCGCACACGGAAGGGCCACGACCTAGCTATCGAGCGTCGGCATGCGCAAGGAAGAGCATGGGCGTACGGGCGCAAAAAAGGAGGCAGACACAGACGCAACCCGTATGCAGAGAGGAGCGCAGGCGTGCTCAGGCGTAAGGTAGTGGCCAGGGGCACGAGCATAGAGGAGAGCGAAGCTAGGAGCGATCGGGGGGCGCGTGCACAAGCGATCTTCTAGGCAATGGGTGCGCACGCTGTCTTGTCCAAGGGGCCAACCTCTAAATGGGCAATGATATGACTTGGCAATGGAGCGATGGGGCCCGATAGGGGCAGCGACGCGGCCTTGGTTCTGGCATGGCTCAATGGTGGTGCGTGGGCTTGAGATGGGGGCATGGGGCCAAATTCAAGGCTTGAAAGAGTGATAAATTTAGAGGCCTTCTTGTATCCAATATTATCTATGGCACGATGAATGATGCTTTGAGTGGCTCGGGCCACTTGCTTGGCTCGGCTCCTAGTAATGGGGCCGTTGGAGCGAACTTGTAGAGCGTCCTCCTCCTTGGGTGCGGTCATGGATAGTGAGAATGCATCATTCTCCTCCCTAGCTTTGAAACGTCCCTGTTTCATCATTGTCAAAGGGTCGCTATAATAATATTAGCATGACTGTGTACTGTGGGAAAGCATGAGTGTGAGACGTTATAGCATATGAATGTGTGTAGATGATAAGCATGTATTTGCTATGTTATAATATATTCTGTGTATTACGTAATATATAACTGTGTACCAAGGATAATAGTGATCGTGTGTTGTGATAAGCATGACTGTGTGATGTTTTAACATATAAATGTGTAATGCGGAAAAGCATGCATGTGTGATGTTATAGTATATGACTGTGGTGTTTAGTTGAATACCAAAAAATACCTGTTCATTTTGTACATAGCATTTGTTGTCACAACATCTTCAAAATATGAGAAACTCTTTCGACCAATAGGGTCATACCAAAATAGACGACATAGTTTCTGCTCTTGATCAACTTCATAATCAAATTGAAAGGCTTCACACACCTATTTTTTCTTGTAGAAGTCATTAATAATCATTTGAGCATCACAGTCAACCATAAAGGCATTCAAATCGCGTTTGAAGTTTTTGAAATCAACAAGCGTTGCACCAATTCTGGGATAAAATCCAACTAACTTATTGTACACCTTGTAAGAAGAACTCAACCCAATATTTCCCTCATGCAATTTATTACGAAATCCTTTTGAAAGTTGGACACTTTTCTATTACTCTTTGCAAAATGGCTAACAGCATCATGTAGTAATGGTGTGTGAGTCGCTCTTCAAATTTTCTTATAATGTATCCTTCACGCCCTGCATATCAAACACTCAGTCTTGCATCACAGTCACACCTGTTGGAGATTGTTCTTTTTGGCTTCTTCGTTGATAATTCTTCCACACCAGGCTCTGTTTCAACTTTTGGAATGACATTTTTAAATCCCTCTCTATTACAAACAAGGTATTTCCAAATGATGAGGTCAAGATTTTTTTTCATCTCTTTTAACTATGCTCTCCCTTGCAATGAAGCCACACATTGTAGCATATCTCTTATAAAGTTCAACAGCATCAACGGTGCGGTGTTTTGGAATTTTTGTCCTACGTATGGTTTAAACTCACGGGCACATCTTGGAATATAATACTCTGTATTTCCAAGAGAAATAGTCATCACAGAATTGTTCTCTTCTTCTTCAATGTATTGAAGTTTATTATCATCATCCAAATAAAAAGAAAAGGCACAAACATACGCACACACATACACAGTCATATTATAATATAGTACACAGTTAAGTTTTTAACAATCAAAGATAATATCCTACACAGTCAATTCAACATATAACACAGTCATGTGCACATATGTTATACAGTCATTACTATATTTAATATACATCCATAATATAACTCTCAAATGAAACAACACACACACACATGTAATCTACTACACATTCATGCACAACTTCAACACACAGTCATGTTGAAAGTGCATACACAGTCATTAGCTAATGTTATGTAGAGTCATGTTTTCACACTAAAACGTAATATACTACACAGTAATATGCTAAAACAAAACACATTCAAGTAACGATTTACCACACATTTATTCTCAGTGTTATACACAATGTAATTTACTCCTTATTCCCAACCAAACACATGACCTACACTTGGTAAGAAGTTTATATCACACAAACTTGATCAGGAAAGTGAGCATGGGTATTAGCACACAAACTAATGTTATGTACAGTCATATTAAAAGTGAGAGAAAGTGAGCATGAACATTGATCGAAGTAAACTTGTAGATCTGATCTTATGCTTGCTGTTACACTAAATTTTATGTTTTGAAATCCAATATCAATTGTAAAACGATCTCGATCGAGTTGTCTGTGTAACGATTAGGTTCTCGATCTCAAAACAGAAATTGGAATTCATTCTGCGAGATTCAAAACAACGAATTGAATCGAAAATACACAACGGTATTCATCATGTGCATCACCTGTTTCATTAGATCGTATCACAATTTGATTGTTTTCCATGGGAGATCGAATTTGAAGTTTGAATGGATTATTGCGCATGAAACCCTCGCTTTCGCTCAAAACAGAGATGAATCAGTTTTTCGGGAGAAAGAGCTTATTAAAATCGCTTGGGAGCTTTTATAGGCGAGTTTCACGCGCGTTCCACGGGCGCGCTAGCGCGCCGTTGGATCTGCCAATGATTGTTATTTGGTCTTATGTCTCTCTTAGAGGCCCGTACGCACGTGAACCACCCTCATATATATAATAAATTTTAATTCTACAAATCTTTATTCGATGACAAGAATATATTATAACAGAAATAATATATCATTAAAATAAATCAAATAACAATCAAATTAAATAAAATAAAAGAAGATTACATATGAGAGTATTCTGTTAAATAAAAGGAAATGTTTACTTATATCAAAGTCTTGACAGTATTTTTCAGGGTGAACTTTGATGGCTCTAAAATTATGAATGGATCAACTTCAACAGGAGTAGTAATAAGGGACTCGAATGCTAAAGTGATTGATTAAACAACAACAAAGTATTAGGGTTGAGCACCGGTCCAAAACCGGACCGGACCGGACTGGACCGGGGACCGGATGCCCCTAAATATATGGACCGGGGACCGGACCGGAAAACTCCGGTCCGGTTTTGGACCGGATTTTTATTTTTTTTAAAAAAATAATATTATTTGAAGTAAAAATTAATTTTTTATTGAAAAAATTATAATTTATTTAGAGAAATTATATATAAATTATGAAAAATATAATATTATTAAGTATATAATATAAGTGTGAAACTTAAATATTAAAAATAAACTATAAAAACATTAAAATTAATATAATTTTTATTTAAATTTATTTTTTATTTAATTTTTATAAATATCCGGTCCGGACCGAACCGGGACTGGACCGGGACCGGACCGGGACCGGACCGGGGACCGGATTTCTAAAATTCATGGACCGAGGACCGGACCGGAAGTGCCTCGGTCCGGTCCAAAAATCCGGTCCGGACCGGATTTTGCTCAACCCTACAAAGTATGGACAAGTGTTGTTTGTTAAAATTGAGGCGCTTGCTCTCAGAGACGGAATTAAAAGAGCAAGAGAATTGGGAATAAGAAAGTTGGAAATAGAGCGTGATAACATCACAATCATAAATGCAGTAAATATGAAAGGACAATGCCCATGGAAAATGGATATAATTATTTCTGACATCACAACCTTGTTATGTTCGTTAGATGTTGTTAAAGTTTCTTTTATCGATAGGAGTTGTAATTCTGTGGCCGATCAAATCGTCAAACTGGGTCATAGTATGCCTATCGATGCAATTCAAAATCACCAAGAACTGCGTGTTCTCGTTCTTAAGTATGCTCTAGGATACCCTCCTTGAGAAGTTTACTCTAATTCTTACCTTTTCAAAAAAAAAAAAAACGGTATTTACGAGGGGTAAATTAACGGCAAAATACATGTACGGACCCTCGTACTTATCAAAATTGTGCAAACGGCCCCCTCTACTTCAAAATGTTCTATTGAACACCTGTACTCATGTACCCCTATTCTATTAAACACCTCTTATCCTCCGTGGCACATTGCGTGTAATTCAGTCTCCCTCGGGCGAGTAAAATGTTACAGATTTGATGACATGGATTTTCTTAAGAAAAAAAAAATTAAATCCACATTAATTCTACCCCAATCTTTGATTCTCCTCCGGCCAAAACACACTCTCGCTCCTCCTCTCATCTCTAAACCTCCGCTCTCAAGTTCTCCTTTCCTCCCTCGATTCCGCCGCCGTACCGCATCGCGCAGTGTGCCACCTATGCCGACGGCCCGCCGATTCGACCTCTCCTTCGCCGCCGCCGTCCATTACCAACTGCCGTGGAACTTATTAGCTTCTTCATTCTCAATCACATAGCGCAGTCTGTCCGTCCCGTACGATCGAGTTACCCGCCGATGTCGAACCGTCTTCAGATCGTACCTTGCCGTCGTTCACCTCTGCAAGTGTCGCCGCCGTTCTGCTAGTCCGGTCGACGCCCGTTTCCTTGCCTTCATCGCTCCTCGGTTAGCTTGGAAGCCCGTCGTTCATGGGCTGGCGTCGAGTGGGTTTGGTAATAGTGGTCCAGGCGAGCGGTGTTGATTGAGTGGAGTCAAGCGTGGTAGGAGAGGGGGCAAACAAGTCAACGACAGTGGGCATGATCGGAGAATACGGACTTAGCTTTGAAAGAAGCTTGAAATCCATTAATTTTATTTGTTTATGGAATCTGATTTTTGGGATTTGGGTGTTTGTGGGTCAGGAGCAGGGCAAGGCCATGGGCGGCGCCAACATGGGCACCCAGATCTGGATCGGAGAAGGTGGTCATGGGCGGCGTCGACGTCGGGGCAGAGCCGGAGAGAGCGAGAGTGGCGAGAAAAGGGCGGAGACGGCGAGCGTGTGGCTGCGCGGGCTTGCCGTCGGGGGGCTGGAGTTGGGAGCCTCAGATCTGAAGTCCCGGGAGAAGGAAGGAGACAAGAGGAATGAAATTGATTTTATTGTTTATTTTTTTGTTTCTTCTCTATTGTTTGATTTAATTTTTTTAATCAAAAAAGCTTATGTGGCACGCTGGCATGGACAAAATTAACATTATGTGGCGCTGACGTGGTTGTTAATCAGGCGTTTGAAATTCACGCACGACAGGGTGTTCAATAGAATAGGATTACATTAGTACAAGGTTTCAATAGAATATTTTAGAGTACGAGGGGCCGTTTGCAAAAAAGTGACAAGTACGGAGGGCCGTACATGTATTTTGCCGTAAATTAACTAGGCTTTTTTGTTCCTAATAGTAATACCCATGGGTCCCGTCCACAAGGTAGAGGCTGTGGTTCCTTAAAGCCTCTAGATTATGAAACCATCACAACCGTAGATTGTTGGCCAGGTTGAAGATCTAAACGGTCCATTCCTCATCTTCAAATCCCCCTTATCTCTGGCCGGAGAGAGTCACATACAGAGACACAGCACCATTACCCACTGGTTTTGCCCTCCTCAATCCTCTCACTCTTCGTGCGATCAAGTCAGTCAATCATATGGCAGCTCTGCAACAATCGCCGGTGGCATTCCAAACCCGATCGACGCCACCACCGGTGAGGGCGGCCCAGCCGAAGTCGCTCGCAATGTCCACCTTCAAAACCCTGCGAGTCCCCTCCCTGACCACCAGAACCCGACGCGGCCGGGGCGGCGGCGGCGCGCTCGGGGCGAGGATGGCGGCCAACGCCGCCGAGAGCTACGCCACCGCATTAGCCGAAGTGGCGAGGGGGAACGGAACCCTAGAGTCGACCTGCTCCGACATGGAGAAGATCGAGAAGGTGTTCGCCGAGCCCCAGGTGACCCGGTTCTTCGTGAGCCCGGTGATCGGCGACGAGAAGAAACGCGGCGTTTTGGATTCGCTCGTGAAGGAGTCGGGCCTCCTCCCACACACGGCGAATTTCCTCAACATCCTCGTCGACATGAACAGGATCGAGCTCGTCACCGATATCGTCAAGGAGTTCGAGCGGGTGTATAATAAGTTGACCAACACGGAGACGGCTGTGGTGACTTCGGTGGTGAAGTTGGAGAGCCAGCACCTGGCCCAGATCGCCAAGCAGGTCCAGAAGCTCACCGGCGCCAAGAATGTCAGGATCAAGACGGCCATTGACCCCTCTATTGTTGCTGGGTTCATTGTGAGGTATGGCAATGGGGGCTCCAAGTTGATTGATATGAGTGTCAAGAAGCAGCTTGAGGAAATTGCTGCTGAGCTTGATCTCGGTGATATTCAACTTGTAGGCCAGTAATTGAATCTACCCTTCCTGGCTTGTCTTCTCTTCTCTTCTTGACTTTTGCTTATTTTGTATTTGATCCATTATTGCGTAAACAACATTTGTATACCAAGCAATAATATATATATCTTTAGTTTGCTGCAGTCGCTCAATCCATTGGGTGAGAGTAGCCCTAAGATTTGGTACTTATCGTGGACTTGTAGTTTCTCTAGCAGGTAGAGAATAGCGAATTCCGGTGGACCGAGAGAACTGGTTGACGTGTCGGTTTAAATTTAACCACTTCGTATATAAGTTCGGGATCCACTTTATTATCCAAAAGGCTTAAGTCAATGGGTAGGGGCTTTACCATTCCTCAAGTTTTTGAGTTTGTTCACCGATGTGGGAATCCTCCAACAGAATAATAAGTTGTTAGATAATAGATGATGCAATTTGATGCTAACTTTCAAGTATAAAGTGTCCTGCGAAGAAGGGCTTGCTAACCTTTTGTATTAACCCTCTCATTCTTGGCTGCTGGTTAAGGTGCATAAGGATCTTCAAGGATTTTTCTCAGGGAACATTTTTTAGGCTAATCTAGTGCAGTGTGATTTTTTGAAATTTACTTTGGGGGAATGAAGGATCTGATTTTCTTATTTAGGATAAGGATACAATTTATGTCCTTCGTGAGGCTAAGCTTATCTTCTTAGTTCTTACTAGGCTTATTGAAAGTGTCATCTACCACATCTTGCACTGCAAATCACCAAATGCCCAATGTAGGTGCAGTTACTTCAGAAATCCCTCAATGAACAATCTTCTATTTCCACATTGAAGTTTAAAAAGTATAATAAATGTGGTATATATAATTAGTAACTATTCTTTGTTTTTCTACCCAGCTGCATTTCCCTATCTAACTATTTCATCAGAGGGAAAAATTGTATGTCTTGTTCCAACATTCTCCTTCTGGAGATATTGTTTAATTTTGGATCTTCTGTTGTTCTTATATGCACAAATGGATTCATTAAGGTGCATGGACTTCTGTTTATTCTCTGTTTATTTCAAATGATTGACTGCAAATGTTGCTGCAGATTTGTTGAACTTTTGTGGCAACTCTCTTTGCATGCTTTGCAAGAATATTGTCACATCACTTTACACACACTTTCACACCCTCCTTCTAAACTATGAACTGCACCTAAATTCACTCAAACCCAAAGAAATTGATCAATAATGGACAACCGTAGAATATGCAATGACTAAACAAGAACAGGCTCAAATGGAAAGCAGAAGTTACCAGTGATGGGATGTCTGCTCATGGAAGGGACTTCCATGGTAGGAGCAAGTTCCATGCCCCTATAACTCTCCTTCTGCTCATCAGTACAGCTCAGCAACCGGGTAATCGAGCCGGGCTGTCGGGCCTTCCTGTAACTATGCATTAGCCCGACCGTTTGCCAGTCAAAGTAGTCCTGGCACTCGGTCGAGAACAGTGTGTGGATCCTCCATGGGGCCCGATCTCCGACCCGAACTTGACCCGACAACCAAAAAGACCAGAAATGCAGAGATTTCGCCATGGGAGACCCGATGGAAGGTCGGGCTAAGATGGGAATTGTATTTAAACTTCATTTTGGTGTGGGTTTGGTTAAGGTTGATAAAGTCAAAGGTGAGATTTTGGAATGTAGAAGTGGAATTGAGTGTGATGTTTGGATTAATCTTTAATTTGAAGAATAATTTAATTATTATACGAAAGAAAGGAGATGAAGATTGCCTATGAGCTTGGCTTCTGGCGACCTGGTCTTCTGAGCTCGGCTTCCCATTTTCGTTAGAAAATCAATGTTCACACATCAACCTGTAATAAAAATAAGAAAGATGGTCACTTTTATGATTATTTTTTGTCTTGGTAGAATGTCATTTGATGAAGAAAAAAAATATATTGGGTGTTGAAAACCATTTGATCTTGAAGGACAGCTTCCACTGAACTTGAGCAAAAGAGAATGAGTGCGACTGTGCGAGTAATTTGGCTGCTGAATCTGTGTGGAGTCAAATATTGGGTGTTGAAAACCAGGATTGTGGATCAAAGAGGTGTCAAGAAAATCTCTGGTGAACCTAGTGGTCGGAGCATCTTTCAGGTTCAGTGCACTCCCCTCTTTTACATAGGGAAACCTGAAACATCACCACAATGTTTTCTTCTGCTGAAGTTAGATATTGAACTGGTGAATCTGTTGCTCAATATGAGTAGTACAAGAATGTGTGATATGAATGAAGAGTTGATTGCTTAACAGACCAAAGTGACAGTATAGTGCAAACTTATTTGGTACCTACGAATTGAGTCACCTTCATTTTGCCTACTTACTGCTGTATTATAAAAATGTTTGATTGGTGTTTGATATGGGAACTATACTATTAGTATTTGTTCGATATGGGAACTATACTAGTAGTACTAGGTTAAGAATAATACCATACCGGTAAAATTAATACCTACCAATCCCTATATTAGAACATTCCCTTTATTCAGTGTGTACGTCCTCAATAATATTGTATTGCCTTAAACAAGAAATAATTTACCATCAATAACATTCAATGCTGCATTGCACTGCCTTAAATAAGAACGATATTACAGTACATTGCCTAGTACATCTAGTATATACGAGTCTACATTCAACTTCCCAGAGTTAATTTGTGCATGATCCGTAGTCATCCGCAATCGCGATATCTCTCGATTTTTGTCCATGTATACTTGACTCACTCCATATCCTATATAATCAATTCGTACAGTCTTCTCATCTCTATATTTTCTGGATCTCTCCTTTTTTTTCAGCCAACGCTTGATAAAGCAACGGTTGGAGATGGTGAAACTAACGGCCTTCCTACTCGTACTTCCCCTTCTGGTGGTCACCACCGAGGCCCGTGACTGGGCAGAGTCGTCGGTTGGTAGCGGCGGCACAGAAACCACCACCCAACTCCAATTCTACTTCCACGACACCGTCATGGGCAAGAATCCCAGCGCTGTCCAGGTGGCCCAACCCCCCGACTCCACTCAATACCCAACCGGATTCGGTGCAATCCTGATGGCGGACGACCCCCTTACGGTTGGGCCCGACCCGAACTCCAAGCTGGTGGGCAGGGCGCAGGGCCTGTACGGGCTGGCCGGCCAGCAGGAGCTTCAGCTGATAATGGCCATGAGCTACAACTTCATACACGGGGCTTACAACGGAAGCTCGATTAGTATAATGGGCAGGAACTCGGCCGGCCAGAGCGTTAGGGAGCTTCCTGTCGTGGGTGGCACCGGGTTCTTTCGAATGGCGAGAGGTTATGCCATTGCTCACACCTACGCTCTGGATGGTCAGAACGCCATTGTTGGCTATAATGTTACTCTTGTTCATTCACCACCTAGTATTGTTGGGTAATGCGTAGTACTGAAAATTAGTAGTGTAACTTTCGTTCAATAGCAGCCTTGTTTTCTGAGCGCAGCGTAACAAAAGAGTGCGGAATTTATACAAACGTTTTGTGTTTCGTTTCAATTATACAGCCCCGTAAAATATGTAAAATGTAGTGTAATTGAAGCGCGCGATCATGTAAATTGTTGACAACAGCCCATGATAGATCGAAAACTTTAATTGGAGGTGCGGGGAATCGAACCCCGTGCCTCTCGCATGCGAAGCGAGCGCTCTACCATATGAGCTACACCCCCATAATGTTACGGATGTAATCGATATGGTTTCTTATCTTTCAATAAATATGCTGTTGTATAACTACGAACGGCGTTTGTTTTTTTTTTCCTCTATTTGGTAAAATGACAATTACACTATGTGGAGTTGGAATCCCTACCTCTAACCGGTGACCAACTACAATCTAGGGATCAAAACTCCTTTAGTTTTAATAAAAGATACATACATAGGTCTTGATTCGAGTGAGCACTACTCCTATGGTAAGGACTAGGGGTGGGCACGGACGGGTAACCGGAAGTTCGGTTAACCGAATATCAGTTAACTGGATATTCGGTTACTAAATTATGATAATCATTACCGAACCGTTAAGAACCGGTTAACCGATATCGGTTAACCATGAAAACCGGTCGGTTAGTCGGTTAACCACTATTTGAAAGTGAAATTATTCATTTTAAATACATGCATTTTAACCGGTAAATATCGAAATATATAATCAAAACACGTAGTCGAATACATTGTTGAAATACATAATTGGATTACATATCAAAGCATCGATCGAATTACATAGAGTTTCACAAATTAAAAAAAAACAACCTTTTCAGTGGAATCACTAAGATCAAAATACATAACTCAATCTCAAAACACTAATACTGTACATATTTCTTCATTCTTCCATAGCCTCATCGATTTCAATCGACGGTTAATTCTTCCATAACCTCATCAATTTCAATTAACGGTTGCTCTAACATCAGGTTTCTCATGCCTAAAAGTTATAAACAGTAACACAACAAAATAGTGAGTTAGACAATATAAATAAGAAAAGAAAAGAAATCAAGATATAATACACTAACCTTCTTCCAAAGCCATATCCTCTAATTCAAGTAAGTTCTCCTCGACTGGACTGAGAAAAAAAGATAGTTGGGGGAATGGGTATTCAGAGAAAAGAAAGTATAGAATATATCTTTTATTTTTTGCAAATGTAGAATATATTTTTTATTAAAAAAGCCTAATACTATCAAATTAACTTATTTGTATTATTTTTTTCAAAAAAATATATATTAATATTTTATTAAACGGTTTAACGGTTAACCGGTTGAAAATATATGACTAACCATTACCGAACCGTTAACCCGTTTAAAAAACCGGTCGGTTAACCATAACCGGTTTTCCGGTTATTCTCGTTACGGTTAACCGGAAAAAGCTTTCGGATACCGGTTAAACGGTTCGGTTAACCGGTATCCGGTTATTTTTGCCCAGCCCTAGTAAGGACCACCCCTTGTTGTAAAAGAGTAATCTCCTCCATTAGATTTACATTCTTATTATGTAATAGATAGTCCATTTTTTTGTACGAAACAATATTATATTCTTTTTTGAAAAATACCGTTACAACACTTAAGTAAGATAGTTGAATTTTATACACTAAAAGTTCAAAGTATATACTAAAAGTTCATTTTATAAATACTATGAGTTCAATTTTAAATATTATATGAGTTCAATTTGTTTTACTATTAGTTCACTTTGTTGTTCTATGAGTTCAATTTTATATCTTTCGAGTTCATTTTTTATATAATTCGATTTTCAAAAAAATAAAATTATTTTATGTTAATATTTTATTAATTCAAAAAAAACTTTTGCTACAAAATAACAAGTGTGACACATTATTATAAATTTAAAATTCAAAAATTTAAAACGATAAAACATATCTTTCTTCACCAAAAAAATGATTATAACCCTTAAATGTGATAGTTCAATTTTTATAACTTCAAGTTCATTTTAATATGTTAAAAGTTCAATTACGTGTAGTAGAAGTTCAAATTTGTAATTTGTATGGGTTCACTTCTTTGTACAATAAGTTTAATTTTTTTTCCTATTGTTAGTTCATTTTTTGTTACTATAAGTTCAATTTTTATAGTATTCAATTTTTTGAAAATGAAAATAAAAATAAAAATAAAAAATAAAAAAAAATATTTTGATTTCTATAAAGCAAAATATTTGATTTACTTAAAATAAAATATTTGATTTTTTTAAAATAAAAAAATTAATAGTAATATGTATCATCCATTATAATTAAAGTAAAGAGGTAAATCCAATGAATGAGGTAGTAAGTGGTTGTTTTTACCACAATACTCTCCTCACCGGAACTCACATATATATATATTGCAAATTATATATTTTATTATACCATTCCATAGTCTTAATCAAGGTTTTTTAAGAAACCTAACAAAAACTATATATAATGATAGTTTATTAACACAAATCGTACTGTTAATTCTATTATAATTAAAACTATTTTCATTTTCTTCATTAGTTTAGCAGCACGTTTGTTAAGTCTATTAGCTTATGTAGTCAGTCTAATAAATAACAATAGTTACTACATGCAATCATTTCTTTCACAAAGTAATAGTTTTTGTAACTTTGATAACATCACAATATAAAATCTACATTCATTTTTGAGAAAAAGGGTACCTAGACAAAAATAGCATAATAATATAGCGCTAGTAGAGCAAACCCGCCCGAAAAACCACCCAATCCCATCCCAAAATTAGTGTATTGAAATTTGTAAGAGCGAACCCAAAATTTGATTAAAGCCGAATCAAATTAACTTGAATGTGATTGGGTCAAAGACAAACCTGACACTATTCATTCGATTAGCCCAATTTATTATATTGGGTCAAAGCCCATATCACTATTTGAAAACCATGTTTCAAATATATCCTTATTTTATTGGTTTGCAAAAATATCCAAATTTATTGTAATAATGCCTAAAAAAGTTGCATAACTGTCCAACATGACTATATATTTTATAAATGAAAAACAAAGTTTATTTGGAAAAAAATTTAAATATATTTTTATTCATATTTTTTCAAAAATAAATATTTTACAAGGATATAAAAAATATTCTAAATTTGAAAAAAAAAAATTACTATGATGTGCATATTTTATCCTTAAAAGAAGGTAAAGATGAATAACAAGATTTTAATGATATTATTGCATTTCGAAAATAGAAAGATGGAAAAAAAATAAGAATAAAATAATGCTCTGACAAAAGGAAAAACATTGATAGAGAAGCCAAGTCAAGATTTGGATGATTTTTACCAAAACAAGGATCGGATCCTAAAAATGAGAAAAACAATCTTTATAAAAGAACATAGACATGTTTTGATAAAAAAAACGATGACAAGATTTTACGAAGGAAGGGTGACAAGATTTTAGTTAAGGTTGATAAGATGAATCTTACCCATGACATAAAACTCTAACAATATTCGGATATAAACGTGCTAGGACGACTTTGTAGTTAACCTTTGTTGGGACGATATTAAAGACGCCCATTCTTAGTATCGGATCAATGATATCCTTCCCTAGTTTTGATAATGACAAACTCAATGCTATCTAATGTTTGTCCAAGTTTTTATCTCATGAAAGGTCCCAGGGACTCTTACAAGAGAAAAGGACAACAAGTGAACGAGCATCCCCAAGGCATAGGGACGCACAACTGTTCAACAATCGAGAAAAAAGGAATGAAGTTCCTACGAGATTAGGCCAGTGTCCTTATCGAGTAGGAACGCGCATCAAATTGCCAAGAGTTCAAATTCAAATAAGGTCGCCCGATAAGATGACATCACCAGTGGCCGTAGTCCTCAAAAGAAAGCTTTCTATGTCTGGGCACGTGTATATACTTCCAAAGAAGTTGTTATCCATAAGATGGTCCCCTGACCACATGGAAGCCTCCTGTGCAAAGAAAGAGCTAACCTTCTCATCGTGCAAATCGGATCGTTGAAGGGAAGCAACAAGATCTCTGGAAATCTTTGAGGACGCCCAAGGGTAAAAGGGTCCTAGGAAAGGAGCCCTTTCCCATCGCATATAAATACTTCCACAAGTCATTTATTGCGATGTGACTTCTCCCGAGCACTCTCTTCAGAGCATTCAAGAACACTAGAACGAACTCAAGAACAAAAAGAGAGACTGACCTTGAATCGAAGGAAGAAGTCCACCACCAAGAAAACTTCTTACTAGAAAGAAGTAAGTTAGTGTCTCCAACGGACTGTGAGACACGTGAGGTTTGATTACCATTGTACTGAGTGATAGTGTTAGGTTACAAAGCTAGGGCTTAGAGGAATTTAACTAGTAAGTTATAAGGACGGACTTTTGTAGCTTAGGGAAGTGTGAAATTCTTCTGCGTAATAGTTATAAGGACTCACGTTATAAAAGGTATAAGGAAGTCATTCAAAATCCTCCTCGGATGTAGAGGTTTACCCGTAAGGACTAGCTGGTCTTAGTGGGGTTCCTCTATAAATTATGTGCTATTCTTACCTATTCTATTCCTGCATTTACTCGATCTGCTTAATATCCCGCTGCATAAGGATGCTCTTCCAAGAGAGTCCTTAGTCTTTACTACTAACCCGATCCAATAATTAGTATCAGAGCAAGGTTCTCTAGATTCTGACTAGTTGCAGGAACGATGACAGACATGAAACCGATTGGAATTAGCCACACCAAGCCTCCAAGGTTGACTGATGGGAACTACAACCGTTGGAAGGACAGAATAGAGAACTTCTTCAGAAGCCAAAATTATCAATGTTGGCATGTCATCAGGAACGGTGACTTCTAAGTCACTGAGGAGGAAAGGGGTAACGAGAAGTTATGGGACCTTGATGAATTCAAGCTGATGGAAACTAATGTAAATGCTATTTGCTTCTTACAAAATGCCATATGCGAGAGGGACGCCACTCGTGTGAGCAACCTCAAGACTGCCAAGAAACAGTGTGAAGTTATTGAAAAGTTTCTTGTTGAGACTTCTGACACGAAAGAGGAGTCTCAGATGGTTTCCAAGAGGGAGTTCTTCTATTTCCAAATGCTGCCAGATGAGACTATTGTTGATTATGCCTACCATTTTGAGGGAATGTGTGGCAAAATGAACAATTTGGGAATCCCTGAGACAGAAATCACACAAAGGATGAAAATCCAAGTACTGATTAACGGACTTATTAGAGAATGAAACTTTGATAGGACAACCTTCAAAGAAAATCCAACAAACAAGGGACTTCCCATGAGTGAAATCTATGGAAAGCTCATCCAATATGAAAGGCGAAAAGAGAAGGACAAGGCTGATCTGGTAGAGAAGGGAATTGCTCTAAAGATTGAGGCCTGTCCTAAGGAGAAAGAAAAGCGTCAATTTCAAATTCCAGTGATTGAAGAAGAAGAAGCTAGAGAGGACGATGATCTAGTTCTCATGACAAAAACTTTCCGTTCCTTGATGAAGAAAGGAAAGTTCAAGAAAAGTTTCGCCAAGTCCAAAGACAAGAGTTCCAATCGAGTGACAGATCAAGAGATGAAGGACGCAACCTGCTATAAGTGCAACAAGAAAGGTCATTTTGCAAATAACTGCTTCCTTTAAGGAAGTTCAAAGGGCAAAAAGAAGTAAGCTTATTATGCCTCTTGGGATGACATCGAGAGTGATGAAGACTAGAGTTCCCCAAACACATGTCATATGGCCATTGGGGACGACTCTAAGGAAGCCTCTGATGCTAATGAAGAGATAACTCGAGAAACTGTCTTAAAGTCCCTTGTTGAGTACTCTAAAACTCACCTTTTTAAGATGCTAGCTAAAGTCCTCCATGAAAATGTGACGATGAAAGAAAAGCTGGATGTACTAGAAGAAGAGTCTGGGAACGCTGACAAAAATTAATCAAAACAGAAATTTTCAAAAAGTGACATAAATTAACAGTTTAATTTATGGAAGTTGCAACTTGGCACGACATGTAGAAGCGTACCTCTTTTCATGACAAACAACTAGAAATTTTCAAAATTAATCAAATCTGAATTGGTATTACTAGAATTTGGTCGTTGAATTGGTTAAAAGAGCTAATGAATTTTCGGTTGAATAGCAAGATGTAGACCTGTCTAAATGCGGGTTGGCCCGCTTGACCCGCCCGCAAATAAGGGCGAGCTTGGACAAGGGTTTAGGCCCTATGGGCCACGACTGACCCGTCCCTATTTAATTCAGGCCGAGTATGGATTGAATGTTTAGCCCATCCGGGCCGCTAGGCCCGGCCTGACCCATAATGTTTTATAAAAATATATATATTAATAAATATATTCATTAGACTAATGATGTAATTAGTTCCCATTTAGGATTTGTTCGTTGCACTGATGATTATGCCAAATAATGGCTTATTTGTAGGAAGAACATTCTTGACCAAACAAGATAAATTAAAATATAGATAAATGGGCCCACTTTTTCACTATTGGTGCATGTCTTTTGTAAGTTTTGTTTGATAAAAATAATCCCTTTTGAAAAAAAAAACTATTATTGTGCATAATATGGATGATGTCGAACAGACCCTTAAATCATACCCCTTCATTTATTCAACTCTCTCTCTCTCTCTCTCTCTCTCTCTCTCTCTCTTTATATTCCTTTTATATGTTTTTGAACAACTAATGCATTACAATTTAGTATGCAGGTTTGTAAATTGTAAATTTGTATATACAGATTTTGGAAATTTAGCGGGCTTGGATGTTCACGGACCAACCTGGCCCGCAATACCGGGCGAGTTTGGACAGTATTTTCAGCCCAAATGTGTGGGGACTTGGCCCGGCCCAAACCTACATTTGGACAGGTCTAGCAAGATGTAGATTGCGTAGAAACTAAGTATTTGTTTTGGAATTTTAGTTTGAATTAGGATTTTATTTTTTAATTACGTTATTTATCTTCTACTTTTCTTATCCAAGTAAACTACTATTACACTACAACTACTGATACTTTCAGCATTTTTTATTGTTCTATATTCGCTCGATTATGGCCATTGATATCTCTTAATCTAACGTTCTATATTCATTCACTCATTTCACTATAATAGGTGTTTTATCTGAACCCTCTCTCTCTCTCTCTCTCTCTCTCTCTATATATATATATATATATACATAGAGTTAGGTTCCGATGAGGACTAATCTTATGATAAGGACAACCACTTACGGTAAGGAGTAACCTCATCCATTGGATTTACCTCCTTACCTTATAATGAATGGTCCATATTATTTTAATTTTTGTATTTTTCAAAAAATCAAAAAAATTTAATTTTTTAATTAATTTTTATTTTCGAAAAAATCGAATAATTTAAAAATTGAACTTACTTTAATAAAAATTGACCTAACACTAAGAAAAAATTGAACTTATTGTACAAAAAATTGAACCTGTACAAAACTACAAATTACAAAATTGAACTTCTAGTACACGTAATTGAACTTTTAACATAATAAATTGAACACTTTTGTTGTAAAAAGTGAACTACCACATTTCAGGGTTATAATCATTGTATTTGTGAAGAAAGATATTTTTTAATTTTTTTAGTTTTTATTTATGTATTACAGAAAAAATATTTTTGAATTAATAAATTATTAAACTAAAACAAATTTATTTTTGTGAAAATCGAATTATACAAAAAATGAACTCAAAAGATATAAAAGTTGAACTCATAGAACAAAAAATTGAACTAATAGTTTTCAAAAAATATCGTTTTCGTAAAAAAAAAACAAAAAAAACTCTATCCTGAAAATATTTTTTTAAAAAAAAAATCTGGACAATTCATTATATAATAAGGAGGTAAATCTAATGAATGAGATCACTCCTTAGTCCTTACCATAAGGAGTAGTCCTTACCATAAGAGTAGTCCTCACTTGAACCAAAACCTATATATATATATGCATATATATATAAATTAAAGTTCAATAGTGAACACATAAGTATTATAGAACAACAGAACAATTGTGGGCCTTTGGATGATATGCCAATGGAAGGCTCAGATTAAATATCTAAATTTGAACAAAATTCAAAATTAAAATCAATCCCTGAATTTTAGCTGCTGTTTTTTAATTTTGGGAAAAATCTGAGCCTATTTTCGGATGAGATTTTGTTGAAAATCTTCCAAAATCCAAATTGTGGTTTTATCTCAATTTTTTTTAATCTAATTAATCCCATTTACCCTGTTACTCGACAGCTTTACGTTTCAAAGCGAATTCGCTGCTCTTAAACCCCCATATTCGCCGCTCGACAGCTTTACTTGGCAGCTTTACTCAAAATCGCCGCTCGACAGCTTTACTCGGCAGCTTTACTTAAAATCGCTGCTCTCAAACCCCCAAAATCGTTGCTCTCAAACCAAAATCGCTCGACACTTCAAAGAAAAATCGTTGCAAACCACCACGAGTTGTCATATACTTGCTTATATACATTAGTCAGGTTGTCATATACATGATTACTGTACGTATATATATCTTGATCTGTATGAATAGGTCACATACACAATACAACCACAACAAATTTTGTATATACATTCCTTAGGTTGGTTTATACAACATTAATGTACATATATACATCTCGATCTGTAGGAATAGGTCACATAAACAATCCAGCCACAACATCTTTCTCATATACACTCATAAGGTCGTCATATACATGATTACTGTACGTATATACATCTTTATATGATTAAATAGGTCACATACACAATATAGCCACAAACAAATTCGTATATACATTCCGCATGTGGTCATATACACAATTAATGTACATATATACATCTTAATCTAAGAAATAGGTCACACAAACTATCCAGCCACAACAAAATTCATATATACACTCTTAAGGTCGTCATATACATGATTACTGTACATATATACATCTTTATCTGTATGAACAAGCCACATACACAATACAACCACCGATAAATTGGTATATACACTCCTCAGGTGGTCATATACATTTCACTGTACGTATATACATCTTCATCCCTAGGAATAGGTCACATAAAAAATATAACCACAACAATTTTAGTATATACATACATCAGGCTGTAATATACATTATTATTATACATATGTACATCTTGATCTGTAGGAACAAGCCAAATAAACAATTTACACATGAGATAACGACATATACTAAATCAAAACAATCATATACACGATGAAAAAATTATATACAAAAATTACCCGATGCCATATTTATACGATTACTATGTGGCAACATGGTGGTTTGTGGTGTTTTTGGCGGTGTGGTGGTTCGATGTAGTGGTTGCAACGTGGTGGCCTATATGTATTCCGGCGGCTAATAGGTGGCCGGCGATACGTCATTTCAATGTGAACATACCATCAAAATGTATTCCTTTCCCGGATTTATAGTAATTTTATATGTGTTAGGATATCTATTTTATAGTTTCCCTCTATAAGTATGTAAACCTTCAAAACATTACTATCTTTTCTTTTAATAAAATTAAAGAGAAGTTTGTTTCTCAAATTCCAAATGAATTTCATTCTTGTATTCTAGGGTTTACTTTTGTGAAAACTCGCTTAATTGTTGAATTAGCAATTCTTTTTCCGATGCATTTCCTATTGCATCAACTTTATATGAACTCTAACCAATTCACATGCACGAACCTATCCTCCACAATAGGGCGGACCGGTTGAACAACCCTTCTGCAGAGTAATTGTTCATCGCTCCCGGTCCGAACCAGTGGATCGTAAATGTTTTAACATCTGGACAGTGGATCAGACATGATCGAATTAATACGGTCCGATCTCATTACAACCCTACACGATTTGGATTTGAAAGACTAACTTAGATGATTTATTTTAGATCTTTAGTCAATGTTGAACAATGGCTATGGTTTGGTCTGATGCTTTATTATAAAGACCGACTTACACATTTTATTGTGATTTTTAATATATTAATGTTAAAAATGATGAATTTATTGTCTGGTGTTGTTTTTAATTGTAAATGTACCACGGTGCAATCCGACTTTGGATCGTAACATGCGTTAGTGAAAAAGCATGGACAATGGACAAGACCGACTTTGTCCAAGTCTTGGACCAGATCGTAATATTCTGATCTGGTCCAATCTAGTCTCTAGGTCCATATGCTTGTCCCACACTTTTGAAGTATTCGATGACACTAAAATCACTAAGGGATTTATTTATTATTTATTTATTTTGCTGAAATCACCGATGATTTATTTCCATATGCTTGAGAATGGTACCGTAGATATCGTTCCTTCCATGCTACTATTTTTGTGTAATTTTATTCTCAATAGAAATGTTGCTATGGTTAGCTTCATGTACTTGTATTCCTAAGACGATCCACATTCCAATGCTAAAAATTAGCCTTTTGCACTCTTATCTCCAAAACCTCCACATCTCATGCATTTTAAGAGTCAAAAAAGCTAAATCAATTTACACTTCATTCAAATACCCATCCAATATTGAGAGAGTGCAAAGTTTAATAGGGTTCACCTCTATTATTAATGAACCAATAAAAAAAATTGATTTATAGCTTTTATTAAATAAATGATACCTTGCACATTCATGTACTACAAATTACACACTCTTTACTGGAATTACACACTCAAATACTATAAACTACCTAGTACTCATATATTATAATGTGCAAACTCTTTGAAATGAATTGCACACTCATATGCTAAAATGCACATTCATATCCTATAAAATGCACACTCATATACGGTAAACTGCTACCTATTTATACCAAAGTGAAATATCATATTAATCCCAATTTATTATTTTTTATATCGAAAGGTGCATATTATAAACATCTATAATAAAATCATGATCTTATAAATAAGTTAGAGAAAAAAATTTAAGGTTTTATTTATCAATACAAAGTATAAGTAAGATGGATTGTGTAATAGACGAAGCATGAGATTCACCAAAAATCAATATGGACAGAGTGGATACGTAAAATAGTACGCCCTCCGTCCCAATAAGTTAGTCCATTTTTGGGTTTGACACTGTATTTTATGCAGTCCAAATGGAGCCAAAAATAATTTGCACTTTTCCACCCAAATTGTCCACACAAAGGTATGGAGGTCCAAATGGAGGCCAAAAAAATTTGTCCAAACCCCTATAAATCGGGTGTCATTTTGTTCAAAAAAAAAAAAGAAAATTTTTGGTTATTTAATTTTATTCTAATTTTGTGGTTTTTTTAACTTATGAATTGTTTAAGTGTAATGAATTTGTTGATTAGATTGATGGAGAGAGATTAATTGGGTAGAAGAAGTTGGTAAGTGTGAAAAAGTATGGATGAAAATGGAAAGAATAAAAAGATGGACAAACTTTTCGGGACGTCCGATTAGGAAAGATGGACTAACTTATTGGGACGGAGGGAGTATATAAAGAGAGTTTTTAAAAAAGATTATTGACGGAATTTAAAAAAAAGTGGCTTGGCACGTGGATATTGGCAGAGGATGTGGCCGATGCAACTCACCAACTAATTTTAGCTGGCCAATGGAAAGTTTAACAGGTGGGCCAACCCACTCCACCAAATAAAGATACAATAACAAATTCTAATTGATATGATGATTGAAAAACAGCTCTCACCAAAAGATGATTGAAAAACAGCCAAAAGCTAATCGAATAAATGGGTCCACCTATTCAGAAAACCCACAAATTAAGATGAGATGGCATCCATGATCTCACAAAATCAGTGTGGTTGAAGACGAAATATAACTCGTAAAAATTAGACAGATAGAGTTGGTAAGTCTTTTTCGCTTAACTAAAACCACAAACAATTGGGGTTCGGGGTTGGGGGATCAAAGCAATATCCCACAATTACAATATCGATCACAACAATTCCTGTTCCTCGACAGATCGAGCAATCGATCATGGGCGGGCAGATGTCGAAGCAGTGGGAGCGCAGGAAGACAGTGAACACCGAAAAGAAGAGTCTATGCGACATGAAGCAATCGTGCGGGTGCGACTACCCGGGCTGCGACTACTCGCCGCCCGACAGGAAAGCCTGGATGGCCGGGCTGGGCCCAGCCACACTGACGGTCCACAAGATCGTGTGGCCGGGCAGCCACGACTCGGCCACGGACCGGATCGGCATCCCCTGCATCACGCGCCCCTTCGCCCAGTGCCAGTCGCTCTCGGTCTACGCCCAGCTCTGCCTGGGCGCCCGCCTCGTCGACATCCGCGTGCGCGAGGACCGCCGCGTCTGCCACGGCTGCCTCGCCACCTACAGCGTCGACGTCGTCCTCGCCGACCTCAAGCGCTTCCTGTCCGAGACCGAGTCCGAGGTGGTGATCCTCGAGATCCGGACCGAGTTCGGGCACAAGGACCCGCCCGGGTTCGGGAACTACCTCGAGGCCGAGCTCGGGGAGCACCTGATCCACCAGGACGACCGGGTCTTCGGGAAGACCGTGGCCGAGCTGCTGCCCAGGAGGGTGATCTGCGTGTGGAAGCCCCGGAACTCGGCGCAGCCCGGGCACGGCTCCCCGCTCTGGAGCTCCGGGTATTTGCGGGACGACTGGGTCGACACCGACCTGCCCTCGACCAAGTTCGAGAGCAACTTGAAGTGCCTTGCGGAGCAGCCGCCCGCAAGTTCTTCTACCGGGTCGAGAACACGGTGACGCCCCAGGCCGATAATCCCGTGCTGTGCGTGCGCCCCGTCACGGGCCGCATCCGCTCCTACGCCAGGCTGTTTATCAAGCAGTGCTTTGACAGGGGCTGCGCCGACCGCCTCCAGGTCTACTCCACCGACTTCATTGACGGGGATTTCGTCGACGCCTGCGTCGGCCTCACTCACGCCAGGATCCAGCCCGCCCCCTGACCCGGCCTGTTCGTTTATTTATTCGATCTTCTCCTGTGTTGTGAGCTCTTGTGTTCTCGTTGTCATGTGCATTTCTCTTGTGTTCTCGATCTTTGATGTTGTGTTGATAATACAGTACGTGTATAGTGTGTGGGATATTAGTTACTGGGTACTGCGCGGGTTCATGAATTGTTTCCAAAGTTGTGCAATCTGCTCATTATGAAGAGATATATAGAATTAGAGGATAGCTGCGCTCTACCTAAATCATGCCTCCATTTTAATTTGTCGGGTAAAGACAAGAAAAATAGTTGAGTTAAGGACGTTGAATGTATTGTTTTGATATCTCTCCTTTGTTGAAAATATGTAGGTTTGTATCCTGCCACTTTAAGTTTTATATAGGCCGTAAACCATGGTAGCTAGGATCAAATATACTACTAATGTTTCCTGCCTATCTTTGTCCTATGTATGTGATGTGAGGATCGTTGGGATTTGAGAAGGTGCAAAGGGATCGCTGGACAAGGATATGGACGCTTCACTCCTCGGATATGACTCACCGAGTGGCTTAGCGAACTAGGTTCAAATTAAGATTGTGGCTTGGATATGACTCACCAAACGTATTCTTCAAACAAACACAAGGAATTGAACTTGAGAAGAAGACCGAGCCTAGCCAATGGCCGGCTCGTTGATTGAATTGGAAAGAAATGAAAAACAAAGTGTTTAAAACAAAGAAATATATTCTCCAACTGAAGCTATCAAAAACTAGAGACAAGCGTGCCTTCAATAGGCTTATGAAAGCGAAGAAAGGGGGGGAGGGGGTCTTTATTGTGCTTGCGGCCCAAGTAAGGAGCAAGTGGTGGAGAAGGCGTCCTTGCTCCCCAAGGAATGTGCTTGCGGCCCAAGCAATGGATGAGTGGCAAAAGTGGCTTTCTTGCGCCTCAATGCATTTCATCATAAAGTTGGTGTAATTTTGGTGGAGGTGTCTTGATGGGCTTCTTGGAAGTGGTTCGGCCCAAGCCCACTTGTGTTGTATTTGGCCAATCCTACAAAGGACTATAAAGGCCTCATCCTTGACACCTAGTGGTGGGCCTAATGTGGCTAAGCCGGCCTGGAGTTGATCTTGGAGAAGTCGGGCACGACGCCTGGTCATTGGGCCAAAGAAGGGCAGCTCGGTCTCAAGGGTTGTCGTGGCCTCAATGGAAGTCATGGCCTTGATAGGCACCTAGGCCGCTCCGGCCTCCTCTTCCATACTCTTGTTATCCCTTATGGGTTGAATCACATCAGTACGTTTTTTGTTTGTCAAGGTGTCCTATGTATGTTTAACTATTTTACTTTAAGTTTTTAAGTAGTGATGATCAACTCGCAGAATATTATTATTATAATGCAAATGGTTTGTTTAAACATATTACTTGAATGTGAATGGTTTGTAGAAACATAAACCAAAACATTAAATAAAATAAATTCTTTAGATAAGAAAATAAATTTATGAAGAGATTATATGCTAGAGAAACAATATATGTCATAATGTCATTTTTGTGTCGGTGGTTTATCGATTTCGGGTTATGTAATTTTTGTATGAGGAACATGTTATGTCATGTTTGATAAGAGTTTGGTTCAAGTGATTATATCTACGATAGAGATTAAAATGAAAAAATGAGAAAAAGAGGAAAAAATGTAAGGAGGCGGTGACAAAGCTGTAAATATAATAATTTTAACCAAATATTAAAGACAAAAACACCCTCGTCCCAACAAGCCAAAACCTAGCCACTAGATCTGGACATTTCACGATTTCACCCTCCCTTCCAATCACTCTCCCTTCCGACCACTCTCATGCCCTTCTCCTTCTGGTCATCATCCGCATCCTCGTGCTCGCCAGTGCCGTCGCCATCTGCTCGTAGTCGCGCTATAGCCGTCGCCGTCCGCTCGTTGTCTCCTGCTAGCTGTCACCATCACCGCTAGCCTCCTGTTAGCCGTCACATTCCACGGCGAACTCCCATGAGCTTTTATCTATCTTTTAGTTTGGTTCTTGTTTTTGTGTTTTAGTCATAGTTTGATGGCTTGTTGGTTCATTAAAACACAAAATCACATAATCACTTTGTTTGATAGTTTCGTAGCTCGACAATTTGAGGGTTCATGTTTTTGTTGTGTTAAAATTGATGGCTTGATGATTCCAAAACTTTGAAAAATGGTTCATGAAAACACAAAATACAATTGTAGGTCCATTGTGTAAACGATAAAAGCTTGTAGGTTCAAATGTACAACTCGTGAAGTTTGACTTTTCGGTTCACTATCTTCGACGTGATGGTTCATGAATTTGAATACCTCGGTTCATATATGATAGAATGCAAATGGAATGTGTTTGGCTCAGGATATTTGCTGAGATGCATTGTGAAATTTGTGTTTTTGGTTGTTTCTACTCTATTTGTTTTGAGTTTTTTTATTAGAATTGTCTTGTCATTTCATTGCACTCCTTTAATTGGTTGTACTAGATCTTATCTCTTTGAAGCAAGTGCCATTTAGGATCTGAATGTTGTTTAGCTTTACCATACGCAGAAACTCTCATTTTGAAAATGAGGTTTACATTTTTCTTTTCCTTAAAAATGTTTGTTGATTTTTTTGCCTCTTCATAATTGTCTGTTGGGGCTGGTTTTGTGGCTGTTTAGTTTGTTACATTACAAGAAGTCAATATTGGTAAAGATTCTCAAAGGAGGAAACTTTGAAATAAAAATGCTCAAGATGATATGCAAAGGTAATTCAATCTCCCACGACAAAAGGTTAATGAAGTCATACTTACTAGTTTCAAATCTTTTGAATATAGTGCACTTGATGTATTTATTATGTGAAAGTTCATATTGTTACTTTATTAAGCTCATAACTTTTCATGATATGGTTCAGAACTCACCTCTATTATTCGACAAAAGAAAACCTTGTAAAATGTGTAAATCTTGTTATGTATAACTTGTAGGTTCATTGTGTAAACGATAAAAGCTTTTAGGTTCAAATGTACGGTCCGTGACGTTTAATTTTTTTGTCCACTATCTTCGACATGATGGTTTATGAATTTGAATCACTCGGTTCATATATGACAAAATGCAAAATTTGTGCAAATGTAATGTGTTTGTTAAGCTACTAGCTCAAATGGGAGAGCTATGTGCTTGTGCACATAGATGTGGGTTCGTATCCCACGTAGGCTAATTCTACTTATACATGATACATGTCTTTTGGTACATACTTGTCGTTTTTTGGTTCTTTGGCCATTTAATAGTATCATGCATGTTATTCAATCAACCGGTTCATTGTATACAACAATATAATTCATAAGTTTGACCTCATTGAAGTACTATAGAAGTGAATTCAAATGTTTTCCGAGTGAAGATGAACTTAGCTCATGCAATAATAGAGTTGGTTGAAGTTGTTGAATTGATTCCAATACGATTTGAAAAAGATTAGACAATTCAAGCAATGTAAAGGATTGATCCTTAAATCCTTGTTGAATATGGTTCATTTTGTTGAATGCGAAGGTTCATTGTTTTCCACTTATAGGTTCATTGTGTAGGAAAAAAAAAGCATTGAGTACATTGTTTATAGGTTAATGAAGTATAATCATTTGGTTCATTGTCTTCAACTGATGGTTCAAGAATTTGAATCACTCAGTTCATATATGAAAAGGTGCGTACATTGTATGAAAGAAAAGTATTGTGTTCATTGTTTTTAATTTCATGAAGTTTAATTATTTGATTCATTAGATTCAACGTAATGGTTCATGAATTTGAATCACTCGGTTTATATATGACAAAATGGGTAAATTTTGTAAAAGAATAGAATTTGGTTCATTGTGTTTACTTGTAGGCCCATGTCGTTTAATTATATAGTTCATTTAATGTAAAACAACATAGAAGAAAACTTGATCCTCAAACACACATTACAAACCATTGTCTGAGGTCTATACTCATCCGGACAAGTAGGATTGAAATAAGAACAATCTTGTGATAAGTGAAGAATGTAGGCATCACTATCGTTCGCATCATCATCCAATGAGGCTCCACCAAAAGTATTAGTATCATTATGAAGATCCTTCAATGAAACTCCATCAATACTAGCATCATCATCTGAATGAGATATGTTAAGATGACCCAAATTTGATGAACAACCTACAAAAAAACATAAAGCTATGTTTGAAGCAACATGAAACACATAATGAGTAGTACAAATGTACAAATACGATTATTCCTTTGGTTCGCAAAGAAAGTCATTATGGCTCATAAATTTTTAAGGAAAAGTTCATTGAAAACCATGAAACGGTTCATATAAATTAAGGTTTATGTTTTGAGGCATTTTGTCGAACACATGGTGGGCAACCAGACCATCATATACTTTCAACCTCTCCATCCAATCGAAACCATCAAAATCCTATGCCAATCCAAAATTTCAACCTTCTTATTTGTAAACAATCAAGTGGTACGACTTTAAGGATTAATTGTCCAGAAATTACAAGCAAA
Source organism: Polygonum maritimum (assembly GCA_963924305.1). Taxonomy (NCBI): domain Eukaryota; kingdom Viridiplantae; phylum Streptophyta; class Magnoliopsida; order Caryophyllales; family Polygonaceae; genus Polygonum; species Polygonum maritimum. The sequence goes on from OZ002733.1 coordinate 38,520,445, forward strand.
TCTATAGATTAACAAAGTGATAGAAAAGTTCACAAAAAAAAAAACAATTTCAAAATTCAAAATCATGTACCTAAATCCATAAGAAGGGAATTGAAGGTCAAAGGAATCGGTTAGGGAAGGAAAAACAATTAAATCATGTTGGAGAAGAGTGTCGATGAGCCAAAGAGCGAAATTGGTAGCACCGATCGTCGATAAACTTGGATAGCCGAAGGAGCGTTGGGTATGGTTTGAGAAGAAGAGAGTAGAAAAAGACAAATATACCCCCCTACATATAAAATCAACTAAAAAATTGGAGCGCATCCTGACCATTGAGTTCCCAAAATCAAATGGAGAAGATTTGATCTCATTTTACACATTAAAGACTGATCTCACCTAATTACGAATCTATTTGATAAATTCTACTATTCACATAAATTATTATTTTCCTTAGTTTTAGAATTTATAATATTTTATAAAATAATTGTTTTTCTATTAAATTTATCATTAGGTTTTATTTTCTTATTCATTCTAAGAAAATTATTAACGAAAAATGAATCTTACTTGAGGCAAAAATGGATTATTAAATAAATATAGCAAGAGTAAAAGAAAGTTTTCATTTATCTTAACTATATTCGTCAATAGAAAAAGATCATCCTACTCTAAGCAATAAATAACCTAAGTTTCAAATCTTCAATTATCTATATACTCTTACTATCATATAAAACCACTAAAAGTTTATATTTTTTATCATATAAAATTACAATTGTAACTAATAGCAAGTGTTACTTTTTTGACAGCAAATAACAAGTGTTATTAAGTGGAAAGAAATGTATATTGGTCCATAGAGGTTTGACAATAAAATTAGTGTAAAAACAGAAAGCTCTTTCCATCACCGACGATTGAGATTTTTTAAGAAATATTTTTAAAAGCATTATAAAGTTTAAAAAAAATGGTGGAGCAAGATTTAACAATTGATAATATCGACCTACTTAATACCAATTGTGATAAATGAGTTGTTTGATTTAGTTTACATTTGAGTATATATACAAATAGGTGGGGCAGCATAATTGATTAAGACAATAGATGAGGGTAAAACCCATTATATATATATATATGTTAGACTATTTCATAATGGGTTCTAACTATTGTATTTGAATTTTCCCTATTGCCAGGAGTTGTTAAGGATATAATAGATTATAATCATATCTTATATAATCTTGTATCCAATCAAATTATCTATTTAACTTGAGTTCTGAGAAGTTCAATGTAACACCCTCTTTTTTAAAGCCAAAGGGTATTACCGCCAATGACCTTAGATTTCCCCGTCTAAAGTCATCCAACGCTAAAAAGGTAACATAACGAGATGATTCGAGAATAATCAACTTTATTTCATTAAAGTAAATCGGATTACAAGTGGAATAAACTTCCCATAAGGTTACAATAATTATTTAAAAGAGTTGCAGCGGAATTTAAAAGACATTTCTTAAAATGAAAAAGCATGTGGGACCCAAGACATGGTTAAAACAAAAGGTGTTTTGAAGATCTTCTTCTTCTTTCCTTCCTTCCTGCCTTCTTGCCTTCCTTACTCCAGATCTTGATGTGTATGACTTCCTTTTGAATAACCTTCCCTTTCCTATTTTGATATTTGCATAAAAGATAGGAAATACCAACGAACGGAGTTGCGAAAGAAAAAACGGTTGTTAGTGTAACACGAGACTAAGCAAGTGGTAGAATATGATTCGGTTCTTAGAAAGGTTTATACATGAGGGCATCACAAATCAGTTGAGAACTGGCTGATGCCCAACAATTAAGGATTCTTTAATGCGGAATGCATATAGCTCTTTGAGCGAGAGGCTTTAGATGGGCAAGGCTTAACAGAAAAATGGTAGCTTTAGCTTCAGACATTATGAGATTTGAGGCTTATTGAGAAATGAGATTTCTCGGAAGTAGGGCAGTGTATGGAAGTAGAGCCTAAGAAAGATATGTTTCATAAGATTTGTTGGGAATTTAATTAATTCAAGCAAAAGTGAAAAAGTCTCTGTCAACTAATCAGATCTATAACCACCCTCATAGGATACATGTTGTGCATGTCGAGAGTGGAAAATAGAATCTTTCAAAGCTGTGAGCTAGAATAGTTTTCCAAGTTAAACTAACCATCCTCATTCATTAATTAATTAATGTGCATTGAGTACTTATCTTATTAGATCATAAAACAAAACAATTTAATTAACGAATTTTAAGTGACAGCTCATAGGAGCCTGAGCACTTATTGGGTTTTTACCCCAACCCTAGAAAAATTCACTACTCGCTCATTATCATGCAAATCTCAATAAGAGAAGACATCATTCACACCAAAGAAACAAACTTTTGAATTAAGAAAAAAAAAGGGAAATTCCGGATGGTGCCCCTGAGTTTTGGGCTTTTCCGGATGGTGCCTTACAGAAAAACTTATTCCGTAATATACCCCTGAGGTTTCGGAAAAGTTCGTCTTGTGCCCTTTCTCCCATAATACTCACTTTTCCGTCCAAAAAAGAAAAAAGAAAAATATTTTTAACATAAAAAAGAGGTTCTTATATATTCTTATACATTAATAAATATCAAATTAAAAAAAAAGGTGTTCTTTGTTTCAATCGCGTAATTGCTTGCTTGTACCTACTATTTGTAGGTGGAATAGTTCACACTCGTAAAAAAAGGTGGTTATGGAGCTTTCTCCTTCATATTTGTAGGTGGAATAGTTCACACTCGTAGAATTCTACAATTCAATCATATCCAAGTCCCGATCGGAATCACCATATTTTATTCAAGATCCAGATTCCTAGATGGCATTCTGATCAAATTACCAGAGCTTCAATTAGACCCGAATCAGACGAATACACAAATCATTCAAGCTCATACGCAACCAATTCACAAGTACGACAGGCAACTGGATCAAATCTATCAACAAAACTCATTCATTATTAAACCAATTGGAATCCGCATTTAGCAAACCCTGTTGAGGTCAGTCCAATCAGGAGGCTTGCAACGGAAGACATGGAACTGGCAATTAGGAGCGACAACCTTGAAGAAAAGCTTGAAAGTCTCCTCTTGCCTAACAAGGGCCCCGTCGATCTCGACCAACGCCACCGCCTTGATCCGATTGTAGGTAGGCAGCGGCGCCGTGGGTGGTGGAAACAAAGGTGACGATGGCCGCCTGAGCGGGGGGCATGTTGGGGTTATAGGCCGCCGACTCCGTGTAGGAACCCTTGTAGATGCGGCCGTCGGAATCCAGCAATGCCACCCCGGACGGGCACGAGCTGTAGGGCGCGTAGGACTCGTTGGCCGCCTGAAGCGCCGCCTCGGCCACCGCACAGATCCGGATCCGAATCGGCGAGATGGAGATGTAGATTGTTGTGGTGGGGCTCGAGGAGGAGGGGGACGTCGTCGGCGAGGAGGTCGTCGGGATCCGAATCCTCTTCGTTCCCCTTCTTTTTTAGTTTTAGTTTTTTTTATTTTTACTGGTTTTTTGAGGAACTAACGGAAGTTTAAACGGAAATGGTTAAGAAGGGCACGGTTCAAACTTTTCCGAAACCTCGGGGGTATATTGCGGAATAAGTTTTTTTTAGGGCACCATCTGGAAAAGCCCAAAACTCAGGGGCACCATCCGGAATTTCCCAAAAAATAACTTACAAAATATCCTTCACAAGAGCCAACTACTTGCACCACAAGTTTCTCTTCTTTCAATTCTCTCTCCAAGTTGTCTTTCTAGCTCTAATTAATTCTAAGAATTTGTGGATTGATAATATATTGGATGAAAATAAGGGACACCCTAAGCCTCCTTATACAGTAGAAGAAATGATCTAAAAAGGAAAGCAAATAAAATCTAGAGAAATCCTAAAATAAAACACATCCACCTTAGGCCCCAAGAAATGTGTCGTGCCGACGCGAGGGTGAGTCGTAACCGAGCGGCATCTAGGTCGTAATCAGGACTTGTCAACTCTACTCTTGACTTCTCTGGCTGCGCTTGTTACTGACACTCTAGGAGTCGTAACCGAGCGTTTTTACACTACACTCCTTCTCTTCATGTAATATCCGGTTCCGTTCCGTTCCTCGTTTTGTAAATGACTTCGGGTCTTGGTAACAAAGTAAATTCACCTTAAAAATATTATTAATGCTAATAAAATCTTAAAGCTAAAATGAATTTATATTATTAGTCTTATAAGATTAAAATCTAATTAAGTAATATCGTGATCTTTTACGTGAAGATAAGATCTTTTCTTTTCTTTGCTTACCCCTAAAGCTAATTAATTAATTAATAATAGCCAACCTAAACTATATAAGCAAAGCCTCGTTAGGGTTGTAGTGGACAATTGTTGTCAGCCTTGGAGCCATAACTGTCGTCCTCCATCCCTCGGTGTCGATGTCCTTGTCATCTCCAACCGGTAAGTGTGATAGAACATAGAGGTTATAGTATTTAGAACATGTTTTGATTAGTTTTTCATGCATTTTTAGGTAGATTTTCCTTTGTTTCGTAGTTTAGCTTTAGCGTTGGAAGTTTCGGAATCTACACTCGTTTGGTTGATATTTGCAGATATGAGTGATCGAGTGCCGGATCATGGTGATGGTGGACATGGAGGTGAGTTTGAAGGTGCCTAAGGAGTGTGCAAGGACGAAGGCAAAGGAAGAAATCAAGTGCACAAAGTGTTAGAGAGATTCGAGTTTCAGGAGTAAAAGCGCGGGTCCATAAGGTGAAAGCGCGCTTTGGAGTCTCAAACCGCGCTTTGACATCTGGCGTTCAGGAGTGAAAACGTGGGTAGCTCAGGCGAAAGCGCGACCGCGCTTTGGTTCCAAGCCGCGTTTTCTCTCGCGTGTCCGAAAATATGACGTTTTGTATTGGGCTTGGGTTTTGGGCTGAAAACTTGTTTGGTTGTTATTTTTAGAAACCTCTTAGATATATTTTTGGATATTAGTAGTTTCTAGGTTTTTATTCTCATAACTCTTGGATTTTGGAGGATTGATTGATCGTTGTTGAAGCTTGAGAAGAACAAGAAACCTTTGGGAAAAATTGTAAGCTTTTCAATGTCTTTGAACAACTAAACCTCTTTTGCTTGACTAGTTAATTGAAGTTGTGAATTAAGAATTATTGTGAGATTTGATTGTTCTTAATTTGCCTTGATTAGATTGTTTTCTCTATGCTTGATTGAATAAGTTTGATTTAGGGTTTTGTTAGATTGGCCATCTAATTGAATCTCTAGGTTGAATTACAACTAGATCTTTCTAATTACCGGTAGGTGTTAATTAGATCATAAGTAGAACCTTTAATCAATCTAGGACTGGTATGACTAGTTGATTAGAGAAGAGAATTCAATTGCATGTTATTTGGATGTCTGGTTGCTCTGAATGCATATTCTATTGATACTTGAATCTTAATGCTGTTGTCAAATTGAATCTAGGAGGTCTCTTATGTTATTTGATAATTAGGGTTGTTAGTACCGGTCGGGCTAATAACTAGAATTGAAGTAGGATTAATAATTCCATGAAGTTGGGTTATTAGAATTCCGCAATAGATTGGTCAAGGTAAAAAGAGAATTTTGATAATCAATGATCAATAATCGAATACGCAATGGATATTAACTGGTTAAGCATACCTTTCTCATATTTGATAAATCATCTTAGCTTTGCATGTTCAATTCATTAGTTGATAGGAAAACATTCAAAAAAAAACCCCATCTTACATTCTTTTGAGTATCCAAGTTAAATACATAAAAACACAAGTCTCTGTGGGATCGACCCTTACTTCCCTACTATATTCCTAGTAGGTAGTTTGGATTATTTTGATAGGTATTCAGGCGACTAAAATACCTTTATCAAATTGGCGCCGTTGCCGGGGACTTCGTCGTCTTTGTGTATTTAATTTGTTTACTCTGTCTGGTATGAACCTGTCATATGGTTCATACCCGTGCTACTAACTCTTCACCCTTGTTGTTTGATTCAGATATTGACAGGACTTTATTCAGGTTGAGGAAGGAGATTCGCAATTCCTTTCACGAGCTGCCTTTTGATTCTGAATCTGAGTCTGACGGAATGGGTGACGGTAATCTGGATGCTGTGGCACAGACTTTGAGGCAGCTGACTGCACCGGATTTGACCCAACAACCGTTGGCGGTGCAATTCCCTGAGCTGGCCGATGGAGTCAATTTTGAGCTGAAGTCGGGTTTGATCCACCTTCTCCCCAAGTTTCATGGGTTGAGTGGAGAAGACCCTAATAAGCACCTAAGTGAGTTTCATGCAGTCTGCTCAAGCATGAAGCCTAGAGAGGTCACTGAGGATCAGATCAAGCTGAGGGCTTTTCCTTTCTCGCTCAAGGATTCAGCCAATGACTGGTTCTATTATTTGGCACCTGGGAGTATTGACACCTGGCACAAGATGAAGAAAGCATTCTTGGAGAAATACTTCCCAGCTACGAGGTCTAACAGTATCAAGAAGAGCATCAGTAACATTGAGCAGGCACCTACTGAGACCTTGTACGAGTATTATGAGCGGTTCAAGAGGTTGATTGCTAGCTGTCCTTATCATGGTTATTCTGACGAGGACCTCATCTTGTATCTCTTTGGAGGTCTTTTGGATGATGAGAGGAGAATGGTTAATGCTGCTTGTGGGGGTTACATCCTCAATAAGACCCCTGCAGGAGCGTTCCAACTATTTGATGAGCTATCTGAAGGTTCACGGCAATTCAACAAGTCTACCAGATCAGTTAGTTCTGCAGTTACTCAGTCATCTTTGCATGAAGAAGTTTCAGAGCTGAAGAATATGGTGAAGCAGCTCACAATGTCGGGTGGGAAACAGCAGGTTAAGGCATGTGGAATCTGCTTAGATGTTATGCACCCAACAGATGCTTGCCCTACACTCCAGGAGCCGCAAGCTGAAGTTAATGCAATGGGTGGATATGGTCCACAAAAGCAGAGATATGATCCCTTCTCTAACACTTATAATCCTGGATGGAGGGATCATCCCAGCCTTCGTTATGGACATTCCAATCAGCAGCAGCAGTACAATCAACAAGGTGGTCAACCTGCTTACAGGCCCCCTTTCAATCCGAAGCCTCAAGCACCTGCTTCAAACTCAATGTCAACAGAGGACATGATTCGGGCTCTTGCTCAGAGTGTGACTACGATACAAGGTTCCATGACCCAATTTCAGCAAGAGACCAAGTCAAGTGTCCAAAATTTGGAGAAGCAGGTGAGCCAAATTGCTAATGCTGTAAGCAAGTTGGAGGCCAAGGATTCTGGTAAACTGCCGTCTCAAACCGAGCTCAACCCGAGGCAGAATGTGAATGCTATAACTTTACGATGTGGTAAAGTGCTTGAAGATGCCCCGGGAAAAGCTCATCATGCTATTCAAGAAGAGAAGCCCTTGGAAGAAGAGGACGCAGGAGAGAACTCCAATTCGGGTGTTCAGCTTCGAAAACTCGGGCAAGACACCCAAAACGCGCCCGCGTTTTCAGACACCAACCCGCGCTATGCCTCCTGGGAAGAATCCTCAGAAACGCGGGCAGGTACATCCCGAAGCGCGCCCGCGCTTTCCAGCGACAGCCCGCGCTTCTCCGCCCGAGTTTCAGGTCCCGAAACGCGGCCACAGACAGGCGAAAGCGCGCCCGCGTTCTCGAGTCATCCCGCGCTTCCGATCGCAGAGGCAACTTCTCCCAAGTCTTCTACCGAGTCTTCACCAACACCTCATATTTCACTTCCACCTTTTCCAGAGGCTCTCAAACGGACCCGAAAGCTTGAGAACGACAAGGAGCTCTTCGAGACATTTAGCAAGTGCGAGGTCAACATCCCGCTACTCAAACTCATCAAAAGTATTCCTCGCTATGCTAAGTTCTTGAAGGAGCTCTGCACAATCAAGAGAACTCAAAAGCTGAAGGGACAACAGAAGGTCAAAGTGAGTGAACACATCTCAGTTGTGTTTCAAAGGCGTATGCCCAAGAAATGCGGAGATCCAGGTATGTTCACTATCCCATGTGTGATTGGTGAAACAAAAATTGATAAGGCCATGCTAGATTTGGGTGCTTCCATCAATTTTATCCCTTATTCTCTGTACAAATCTCTTGAGCTTGGACCTCTGCATGATACTAGAGTTGTGATCCAATTAGCTGACAGATCTAATGTGTATCCTAAGGGTATAGTTGAAGATGTGCTTGTTATGGTTGATTAACTGATTTTCCCTGCTGATTTTTATGTGCTAGATATGGAACATGATAAGCATGCCTCACCTATTCTCTTGGGTAGACCTTTCTTGAAAACAGCTAATACTAGGATCGATGTTTGTAGTGGATCTCTCACCATGGAATTTGATGGGGAAAGGGTAGAGTATAATATCTATGATGCTATGAAATACCCTGCTGATGTGAACTCTTTCTGTGTAATTGATGTGATTGAACCCCTTGTTCAAGAAACTTTTAATGTGAATGGCATGCATGAGTTGCAATCTGCTCTTGAGAATTCTTTGGTGAACAACATGCTGGATTTTGAGCTTAATGCTAACCTGCAGGAAATTGTGGCTGAGTTGAACACTCACTATGAGCGTCCACTCTTACCACCGGGCTCCAAGCCCATGCTACTAACCTTGCCAAGCGAGCAGCTTGTTCCTTCTGTTGTGCAGGCCCCAGTGATAGAGTTGAAGCAACTTCCAGATCATCTTAAATATGCCTTCCTAGGTGATGGAGAGACCTTACCGGTGATCATTTCTAACAAACTCACAAAGGATCAAGAACACCGGTTGATTGAGGTTTTGAGGGAGCATAAAACCGCCATAGGATGGACTATTGCAGACATAAAAGGAATTAGCCCCTCTACATGTATGCATAGAATCTTATTGGAGGAAGAAGCAAAGCCCTCAAGACAACCTCAAAGGAGGTTGAACCCGCCAATGATGGAGGTGGTGAAGAAGGAGGTTCTCAAACTTCTCCAAGCAGGCATGATATACCCCATCTCTAACAGTCAATGGGTGAGCCCTACCCAAGTTGTTCCCAAGAAGGGCGGTATTACAGTCAAGGAGAACGAGCAAGGTGAATTGATTCCCACCAGGATCCAAACCGGGTGGCGTGTGTGCATCGATTACCGCAAGCTCAATGCGGTTACTCGGAAGGATCACTTCCCCTTGCCCTTCATTGATCAAATGCTCGAGCGACTTGCTGGTCGCCCTTTCTATTGCTTTTTGGATGGATATTCCGGATATTTCCAAATAGCCATTGCACCCGAAGATCAAGAGAAGACGACGTTCACTTGTCCGTTTGGTACTTTCGCTTACCGAAGGATGCCATTTGGGTTGTGTAACGCGCCTGCCACTTTCCAAAGGTGTATGGTTAGTATCTTTTCCGAATACATAGAGCATTTCATTGAGGTTTTCATGGATGATTTCACCGTACATGGGGATGACTTTGATTCTTGTTTAAATCACTTGACACTTGTGCTTAAAAGATGTAAGGATACTAATCTTGTTCTAAATTCTGAGAAATGTCACTTCATGGTTGAACAAGGAATAGTATTAGGTCATATAGTGTCCGCTAGGGGTATTGAGGTCGATAAGGCAAAGATTGAAGTAATTCAATCATTGCCTTATCCTACTAATGTCCGCGAAGTGCGTTCTTTTCTTGGCCATACAGGTTTCTATCGCAGGTTCATTAAAGACTTTTCAAAGACAGCTTCACCTCTATGTGATTTACTCAAGAAGGAGACCGCCTTTGATTTTGGTGACGAGTGCAAGAAGGCGTTTGATGAGCTGAAATTACGTCTCACCACCGCCCCTATTATCCAAGCCCCGGATTGGTCTCTACCCTTTGAGATCATGTGTGATGCAAGTGACTATGCAGTGGGGGCGGTGTTGGGGCAAAAGGTTGGGAAGGCGTCCCATGTGATCCACTATGCCTCCATGACTCTGAATGAGGCGCAGAGGAACTACTACACCACCGAGAAGGAGCTATTGGCGGTGGTGTTTGCTTTGGAGAAATTTCGGTCTTACTTGCTAGGGACCAAGGTGATTGTCTACACCGATCATGCAGCCCTTCGTTACTTGTTGACGAAGAAGGAAGCTAAGCCCCGATTGATACGATGGATCTTGTTGTTGAGTGAGTTCAACATTGAGATCAAGGACAAGAAGGGGGCTGAGAATGTGGTAGCGGATCACCTTAGTCGCTTGACATGTGAAGGGGAGAGCGGTTTACAAGTTTCACCTATTCGAGAAGAGTTCCCGGATGATACCTTGTTCGCAGTGCGAGTTGTTCAGCCTTGGTATGCAGATTTGGTGAATTTTCTCGCTGCGGGTGAGCTTCCGTCGGTCTTGACCAAAGCCCAAAGAGACAAGCTTGAGAGTGAAGCAAGGTACTATGTGTGGGATGATCCATATCTTTGGAAGCATTGTGCAGATCAGGTCATTCGTAGATGTCTTCCCGAGAATGAGGTAACCTCTGTTTTGACCTTTTGTCATTCTTATGCTTGTGGGGGGCATTTTAGCGCTAGAAAGACTGCTAGGAAGGTGTTGGATGCAGGATTTTATTGGCCTACCATCTTTCGGGATGTAAACGCCTTTTGTAAATCCTGTGACCGATGCCAACGAGTCGGGAATATATCCCAGAAAGATGAGATGTCCCAATCTCCCATGATTTTTTGTGAAGTTTTTGATGTTTGGGGCATTGATTTCATGGGACCTTTTCCTAACTCTTTTGGGAAATATTATATTTTGTTAGCGGTGGACTACGTTTCCAAGTGGGTGGAAGCGAAGGCCACCCGTACTGATGATTCCCAAGTTGTGGCAGATTTCTTGAAGACTCACATCTTTAACAGATTTGGGATCCCTAGAGCTTTGATTAGTGATAAAGGAACTCATTTTTGTAACAAGACGGTAAGTGCACTTTTGAGGAAGTACCATGTCACACACCGAGTCTCTACAGCGTACCACCCCCAAACAAATGGTCAAGCCGAGGTGTCCAACCGAGAGGTCAAGTCCATTCTTGAGAAGACGGTGTCACCAAACCGGAAGGATTGGAGTATCCGGTTAGATGATGCACTTTGGGCCTATAGGACGGCTTACAAAACACCGATTGGAATGTCTCCTTTTCGGTTGGTGTTTGGTAAGGCATGTCACCTTCCAGTGGAGATCCAACACAAAGCATATTGGGCGGTGAAGCATTGTAGCATGCAATTGGATGAGGCTGGTGCCTTAAGGAAGCTACAGCTGCAGGAGCTAGAAGAGCTAAGGATGGAAGCCTATGATAATTCCGCCATCTACAAAGAGAAGACAAAAGCTTGGCATGACAAACATATTTGGCGCAAACACTTCAAAGTTGGCGACAAAGTCTTGTTATATCAATCTCGTCTGAAGCTTTTTCCAGGAAAACTGAGGTCGAGATGGACGGGACCATTCGTTGTGGCACACACATATCCACATGGAGCGGTGGACGTCTACGATAGTACTACTCACTCCACCTTCAAAGTGAATGGCCAAAGATTGAAGCCTTATTTCGATGGGTTTAGCAATGCTATACTTGACGAAACGGCTTTACAGGAACCCGAGCCAGCAACTTGAGCAGCAGACCGTCGAGCTAACGACGTTAACCCAGCGCTTCTTGGGAGGCAACCCAATCATTAGGATAGTTGTTTTTGATTTTTAGTTAGCCTAGGATTAGTATAGGATAGTTTGTTTTGTAGTTTTTTTTTTTTTTTTTTTTTGCAGCCCGGCGTTCAGGTCCCAAAGCACGGGGTCAGGCCCTGAAAACGCCCCCGCGTTTTCCATCACCATACCGCGTTTCGGCTCCTGAATCTCAGGTCTGAAAGCGCGGGGCAAGAAGGCAGAAGCGCGGCCGCGCTTTCGTACCATCCCGCGCTTCCGTTCGCTCACAGCACGAGTTAAAAGCTCGGCCGGCCCTTTCTTCCTCTCATAATTCATCAGCAAAGCGCGGCCTTCTTCACTCAAGAACGCGAGCACCTCCTCCATTGTTGCACAATCCAAGCTCCAAACAACACCAAATCAAGTGATTCTTCTCCCAAATCCACTCTTCTTCATCAATCATCAAGTAATCTCTTCTCTACTCTTCTCTTTTCCTTGATTAATTTGTGGTTTTTGAGTTTGACATTCTAAACCTAGGTTTTGCCTAATCTCTCTAGATTTGTCAATTTCAACTCAAATTTGCATGATTAATTGCTACTTGTTAGTCCCTTTGCATGATTCTAGCATGATTCATTGATTTCCTTGCTTGTTCTTGTGGAATTTGGATTGTGATTGATTTTGCCTAAACTAACCTAGGTAGTGGGGGAAGAGAGTGTTTGAGAGTATTATTTGCTTGATTGTTGGCTTGTTGTTGGATTGTTGTGGGATTGTCCTTGCCGGGACAATCAAATTTGCTTGTGGTGTGGCTTTGTTGATTTGTGGTGCAGGAACAGGTACAGAATGCCTCCTCGACCAACAAACCGTAGAGGCTCTTCTAGAGTTTCGTCTTCTCGTGCCCAGCCACAGTCCTCTCGGCCCAGTTCATCTTCTGCTCGCCCCCGGGGCCATCTCACTCCGCCTACGGTTGTAGGGGAAGTGACCCCAGCTGATTTTGGGTTCAGTTTGAGCGACCCTGTGCACTTTGAGCGATTCAGGCTCATCCGTAGTCGCCCTATACATCCCCCTCGGTACTTGGATTGGGACTTTCTGGCAGAATTGGGATTGAGGGATGAGTTTAGGAAATGTGAGACTGAACAGCACTTGAGAGATTTTCTCCACCTACAGCAGCCTGCATACAAGGGTCTTGTGTTGGAGTTTCTGAGCACTCTGGACACTCATATTCTTTCCGGGCCAAATTCCAAAGCAGGGGAGTGCACCTTCCAGCTTGGGGGAGTGGCAAGGAGGATCACGCTGAATGAGGTCAATGCAGCTTTTGGCTTCTCCATTACTGGTGAGCATGTGGAGAGATGGGAGAGCCAAGCTTATTGGCTTGGTGATTCACAGTGGCAGAGGATGACAGGCAAGGAGGAGTACAAGGCCTCTAGAGCAAAAGCGTCTTCTCTTACACACCCTGTACTCCGTGTGTTGCAGCGCTACTATGCTCTTTCTATTACAGGAAGAGGAGAAGGAGAGGGCAATGCACCAGGGAAAGATGTGATGCTCTTGGCTGCGTTCTTAGAGAGGAGAAGGGTGAACTATGGAGCGGTCCTTATGAACAATCTGGCTCATATCAGCAAGAGGGGTACAGGACCGATCACTATTGGAGCCCTTGTCACTGTTCTGGCTCAGTATTACCAGCTTGATTTGACTCGGTTTGGTGGGAGGATTGAGCCTGCACCGATGGATTTCGCTTTCCTCAACAAGATGGGTGCCCTGCATTTCCACTACGGTCACTATTTCTGGAGGATTGGAGACACCAGGAGAGTGATGCAGCTTCCGGATACACAGAGAGTTGTTTTAGCACTCGGACCAGATTACCCTGCTACTTGGATGATCACTCCTCAGGATGGTGATCTCCCGCTTGAGACAGTTGCGAGCCATCGGGGCAAGAGGTGTCGGGTGCAGAGGGCTGTTGAGGAGTCTGAGGAGGAGGCCTCAGCTGATGATGACTCTGAGGGTAATGAGGACTTTATTGCTGCGGAGGAGCTCGAGCCAGAGCTTGGTGGTCAGGCTGAGGATGCTGTTGCAGAGGATGTTCAGGGTGCTGGTGGTTATCCTCAGGGTCAGTTTGATCAGCTGGTGAGCATGATGGGAGGGCTCACCACTCAGATGACTCAGTTCAGGACTCATGTCGATCAGAGATTTGATTACCAGGAGCAGAGGTTAGACCATTACAGGCAGTATCATGACGAGCAGCTCCATCAGCTTCACGCTCGCATGGATGGGTGGACTCAGGAGGGTGGATTCCCAGCATATCAGTATTACCCATATCCGGGCTATCCACAGCAGTTCCCACCACCACCACCGGAGTAGATGCCACTTCCTTCCTATCTGGATGACTCGGTTAGTATTTTCTTCTTCTTTCTTTTATTTTACATTGGGGACAATGTAAAGTTTAAGCTTGGGGGAGGGGATTATTGGTTGAGTCATCTCATCTTGCATTCATATAGTTGCATTTGCATGTTCAAATTATAGTTTTGCATCGATTGAAATTGAAAAAAAAAATGAAAAATCATTCTAAAATCACAAAAAAAAAATTGAAAAATTGAAAAAATCACAAAAATATTGCATGTTAGGAACCAAATTTCCCTACTTGTCCACTTGTCTCTCTAAGTTAAGAGTATTATCTAACCCATGACTAGCTTGTTGGTTGAAGTTTCCTTGGATTGAAGCATGATTCTTAAGTTATTAATCTTGATTATAGGATTGAGCATGCATAGGTAGTTTAAATTTTGAATTGTTTATGAAGTTCTAGACATATATGCCTTGTGAGATTACTTTGAGCCTTTTATTGCATATTTGCATATTTTCTTGAGTGTATCGCTTTGATTGCTAGCTCTAGAACTTGCGTTTAGATATCTTTTTCAAGGCTACATTACATGATTTGAATGCATGACATTAAAATGATTGAGGCATTTTTATTAGCTCATTATATCCTTATCTACCTTATGCATGATCCTTTGTTTGATAGCCCACTTGTTGAGCCTATAGCCTTATTTTGTAGCTCCACAAAAATTCCCCTAGCCTATATGAGCCTGACCCTTTCCGGGAATTAGGATTTAGCTAGGGTGTTTTTGTGTAGTTGGAGAAGGATTCTTGGGAGAGTTGGTTGAAAAGAAAGGATTTGTGTTGAGTTGGAAGAAAAAAAGATAAGGAGTTGAGGAAAAAAATGATGAAAAGAAAAAAAAAAAGAGTTTGATTGAGGTGAAATAAAAGTGTGAAATCAAGTTGAAAAACCTCAAAGTGAGTTGAAAAAAAATGAGCAAAAGTATAGAAAGAAAAGTGATGGAGAAAAGGTGAATCAAGTTGGTGAACATTTGAAGAGAAGTGGTTAAAGGTTGGGTAGTTAGCTAGTTCTAGTTCCCGGTTTTAGCACCACATGACCAAATATTTCCCTACCTACTTGTGCATACCTTGGCCCCATTACAACCTTTGGAAAGTCCTCATGATTTTTGTTGTGTGTTTGATCATTCGTGGCGGAGATTTAGAACACTGATGCAAGCCTATGGTAGTCTAGTTTTCAAGGTTGATTTTGAGTGAAACACATCCCTTAAACACTTGAGTGAGAGTGCAAAACACATTACCTTGGTGAGGTCTAGAATGGATGAATGATTTGATTTTGAAAGCTTCTCATACATGTGTGCAATGATGTCTTGGTCAAGGTTTAGCTTTTTGATGAAATGTGGATTGACATTGAGATGGATGCTTTAACTTGCTAGTTGTGGTGTGATCTTGATTTTATTTCTTGCTTGAGGACAAGCAAGGTTCAAGCTTGGGGGAATTTGATAGAACATATAGGTTATAGTATTTAGAACATGTTTTGATTAGTTTTTCATGCATTTTTAGGTAGATTTTCCTTTGTTTCGTAGTTTAGCTTTAGCGTTGGAAGTTTCGGAATCTACACTCGTTTGGTTGATATTTGCAGATATGAGTGATCGAGTGCCGGATCATGGTGATGGTGGACATGGAGGTGAGTTTGAAGGTGCCTAAGGAGTGTGCAAGGACGAAGGCCAAGGAAGAAATCAAGTGCACAAAGTGTTAGAGAGATTCGAGTTTCAGGAGTAAAAGCGCGGGTCCATAAGGTGAAAGCGCGACCGCGCTTTGGAGTCTTAAACCGCGCTTTGACATCTGGCGTTCAGGAGTGAAAACGCGGGTAGCTCAGGCGAAAGCGCGACCGCGCTTTGGTTCCAAGCCGCGTTTTCTCTCGCGTGTCCGAAAATATGACGTTTTGTATTGGGCTTGGGTTTTGGGCTGAAAACTTGTTTGGTTGTTATTTTTAGAAACCTCTTAGATATATTTTTGGATATTAGTAGTTTCTAGGTTTTTATTCTCATAACTCTTGGATTTTGGAGGATTGATTGATCGTTGTTGAAGCTTGAGAAGAATAAGAAACCTTTGGGAAAAATTGTAAGCTTTTCAATGTCTTTGAACAACTAAACCTCTTTTGCTTGACTAGTTAATTGAAGTTGTGAATTAAGAATTATTGTGAGATTTGATTGTTCTTAATTTGCCTTGATTAGATTGTTTTCTCTATGCTTGATTGAATAAGTTTGATTTAGGGTTTTGTTAGATTGGCCATCTAATTGAATCTCTAGGTTGAATTACAACTAGATCTTTCTAATTACCGGTAGGTGTTAATTAGATCATAAGTAGAACCTTTAATCAATCTAGGACTGGTAGGACTAGTTGATTAGAGAAGAGAATTCAATTGCATGTTATTTGGATGTCTGGTTGCTCTGAATGCATGTTTCTATTGATACTTGAATCTTAATGCTGTTGTCAAATTGAATCTAGGAGGTCTCTTAGGTTATTTGATAATTAGGGTTGTTAGTACCGGTCGGGCTAATAACTAGAATTGAAGTAGGATTAATAATTCCATGAAGTTGGGTTATTAGAATTCCGCAATAGATTGGTCAAGGTAAAAAGAGAATTTTGATAATCAATGATCAATAATCGAATTCGCAATGGATATTAACTGGTTAAGCATACCTTTCTCATATTTGATAAATCATCTTAGCTTTGCATGTTCAATTCATTAGTTGATAGGAAAACATTCAAAAAAAAACCCCATCTTACATTCTTTTGAGTATCCAAGTTAAATACATAAAAACACAAGTCTCTGTGGGATCGACCCTTACTTCCCTACTACATTCCTAGTAGGTAGTTTGGATTATTTTGATAGGTATTCAGGCGACTAAAATACCTTTATCAAAGTGCCATCAGATTTTTCTCCCCTTTACTTCCCTAATGTCGTGACCGTTGATTTTCCGCTAGCCACGTGTCTCGGGGTCGTCATCATCGGGTTTGGGTAGAGTCGGGTTAGGGCGAGCATGGGGTTTGGCCGGGGTGAGCCGAGGGTGTTTGAGGGAGGCCGAGCGGAGTAATCCAGGATTGGGTCTGATGCCGGGAAAAACAGTGAGTAACGATAGATAGCCAAACGAGATCAAACAGACCTGGGAATAGCTAAATCACACCTCCGAGGTTGGCGGCGCTTAGGCAAACCTGGGGAGAATGTGATGTCTAGGTTTGGAGCAAAATTAGAAAGAGATTTGGTGAAGAAATTGCTGAGTAATTCGATAGTGCTCTAGTGTGCCACCACTAGGCTATGAGACAGAGATACACGACAAAGGTTGTTTAGACCGGGACAAACCGGTTTAGGGAAATAAAAGTTTAGCAGGCCGGAACAAACCGGTTGGATTGAAATAACATAAACAAACAAAGACAATGAAATAGCAAATCCTGCATCAATGCTCCGTTTTAGAGATGATCCTTGTCCTCAAGGATCTAGACTTGGGAATTTGGCAATCAAGTCAGAGTAATATTCCCAGGTGGCACGCTCTCGCCCTTCCACTTGACCAATACCTTGGTAGATACGGCGTTTCCCCTCTTCGAAATTCTGCGCTCAAGTATCACCTTTGGCTCTCTTACATCGGCTATGTCAGCCATGAATTGAGGGAGCTTAGCCGGCTGTGAGGGCGGATTTGGGCAGAGTTTGAGTTGACTCACATGGAAAGTATGATGGATCATAGCTGTTGCAGGCAGATCGAGCTTTTAGGCTACTTCACCGAGCTTATCCACAACTAGAAAGGGGCCATAGAATTTCTGGGATAATTTGTGAGGGTGCCTTGCCTTAAGAGAGTTCTGTCTGTATGGTTGAAGCTTAACATACACCCAGTCACCTATGTTGAACTGCCTTAATGATTTGAGTTTATCAGCCAGTTGTTTCATGCGGTTTTGAGCTCTTAGCAGGTGAAACTTCAACATTGATAGTACCTCTTTCCTCTTGATAAAGCTTTTGTCTATAAGCTGGGATTTGCTCTCCCCTGGGAGATATGGCATATGAACAGGAGGTGAATAGCCATACAACACTTCAAAAGGAGAGGTGTGAATCGCTGAATGGTAGTTTGTGTTGTACCACCACTCGGCTAGGGAGAGCCACATACTCCATGACGCTGGTGCATCCGAGCACATACAGCTCAAATAAGTTTCGAGCGTTCTGTTTGTAACTTCTGTTTGCCCATCCGTTTGTGGGTGATAAGCAGAAGAGAACTTCAAATCTACTCCTTCTACTCTGAAGAGTTCTTGCCATACCTCACTCAAGAATAGAGGGTCCCTGTCACTGATGATGGATGTTGGCATGCCGTGAAGTTTAAAAATCTTATCCAAGAAGAGCTGGGCAACAGAAGTTGCTGTATAAGGGTGTGAAAGCACCAGAAAATGGGCGTATTTGCTCATCTTGTCAACGACCACTAGTATAGTGTGTTTGCCATTAGAGGGGGTAGGCCTTCCACAAAATCCATGCTAATGGACTCCCAGACTCCCTTGGGAATAGGCAGAGGCTGTAACAGTCCGGGATTAGCTGCTGTATCATATTTAAACTTTTGGCAAATTTGACAATTCCTGACATAGGCTTGGATTTCTCTCGCCATCTTAGGCCAATAAAACAAGGATTTGATGTGGTGGAGAGTTTGATCCCTGCCTGAATGACCCCCCATTGCTGAATCATGCATCCACTTTATTATTTTCAACTTTAATGCTTCAACATCCCCAATTACTAACTTTCCTTTTCTCCTCAGTTCTTGTTTGTCAAAGCTGAAGTGTGGGTGTGAAGATTCATCAACCTGTAGATCCTCAATTACTTTCCTCCAACGGTCGTCAGTTTGCCAGGACGCTTGGATGTCCCGGTACAAATTAGCATGGCAATTTGTCAAGGTGATTTGCATCAGCTGAGCCCCACTCACTCGCGAGAGAGCGTCCGAGTTGCCCATGTTTTGTTCGCGTTTGTGGCGTGTTGTTTCCAGCTTCGGACCCGGCCGGGTTACGGGCCGGATAGTGGCCCGGGTCACGCTGCGGCACCCCTCTTTAGTAGTTCTAGGTCTTTTCTCTTTTGGAATTGTATAAATACCTCTTTTTCCTCTTGGAAGAGAAATTTTTCCGCCATTTGGGGAACCTTTGTCTTTCTCCAAAAGCTCTTTGTTTTGTGAAGAATTGGAGAAGATGATTGCGATTCTTGTCTTTTCTATCTATGAATTGAAGTTTGGTACGAATTTCCTCTTTTCCTCTTCTTCATTTCCTTTGTTTTCCATGTTTATATTTAGGTAGATTCCCAAACCTTAGGGTTTGGGGGAAAACCTATGAGTTATGGGTAGAAGTTGATTTGCTTGCATGAGTAGAGATTAGATTGTGATTTGTTTCATCTTAGGTGTTTAATGCCAATTTGATTATGAATTTGAGTCTTGTTGATGATTGAGACCGAGAGGTGAAATTGTTGATAGGAAGCTAGGTGTGGGATTGGAGTTGAGACACCCTCTCCCCACTACAGTACTAGGATTGATATTTGAGAATTCCTTGAAATGAGAATTGATTTGGAAACCTCTTGAGAGGAACAATTACCGATAGAGGTTTTGAGTTGGATTGATCACTCAAGCCACGATAGTGGATGAGGGTTTGAACCGACCCTAAGCAATATAACGCCTAAAGGGCCTAGTCCCGGGTTTTCAAGCCACAAGAGTGGATGATAGACCACATTCTAGGTACATTTGTTTGGTCCCACCATAAGAATTAGACAAAGAGATTAGGTGATTGCCTCTAAGCCAAAATTTAATCAAAATCATGCATGCTTTCAATGTTTGCCTAGATTCATTGTGTTAGTAACCTAGCTCTAAGATTGCCTTTCCTCATTAATTTTGCATCAACTTGTTATTTGTTCTTTCTCGATTGCTAATTGTTAGTTTTAATTCCATCCTTCTCTCCATATTTGCTCTCTTTAGGCCTATCTACAAGTTTGTTGCTTCAATCTCTACTTCAAAAGTCCTAGAGTTCGACACCTTAATTGGTATTACTACAACCAAATCGTACACTTGTGGTGTAGGTTTAGGACCTATCATTATTTCAAGTAATCTCTTTTGAACCCCTTGGTCTTTCCCTTTCATATTAAGCCCTGCTCGTTTCAAGCAGCTTATTGAAAATAATGAACTTTAAGATCTTATTTTGCTTTTATAGATAGTTCTTCCCCCTCGCATGCACAAAACTCAATCCAAAAATAAGTCCTTATAATTTATAATCACTTTGCACCGAACAAACCTTTAGAAGCGTTGTCATAACCTTGGCCCCTCACATTATCAATATCAAGATCAAGAGACTTACAACATCAAGCAAACAATTAAACAGTCCCAATCTAAAGGTATCATCAACAATTCGAAAATCTAAAAAGTATTCCTCTATGCAGATTTTAGCACTTGACATATCTACACATCGAACTATTAAAGTCATTTGCTCTTTGTGACTTATATGTGGGGTACAATCAAGAATAATAGAGAAATATTTAGCCTCTTTAATTTTCAATATGATTGACTGCTTAATTCGATGGGCTAAAAGACATATAAGTGCATTTTGAATGTTGTGGCCTAGATAATTGTGATAAATCTCTTCATTTTTTATGCGTCTAACATGATCTTGCATTACCACATCAAATTCTGCAATCATTTCAATTAACCCAAGAAAGTTACCATTATTATCCTGGTAAAGTTTCTCCTTAGATCCTCGAAAAGCCAAATTGTTTTTAGAAAGACACTTATCCGCAACAATGATTCTTTTTAAGACTTGATTCCAACGCTCTTTTTCTTTGATAATCTCTTTTTGTAACTCTTCATCAAGGGTCTGATTTATGTCTAATCTTAATTTCATTTCATACCAAGTTTTTATATTAGTCATATGCTCAATACTATTCTCATGTTTTCCTAGTCCTACACTAATATGTTTCCAATCTCTAAAGCCTTCATTTGCCAATAAACTTTTGTTGTTTTTCGATTTGAATAGCTTATAACAGAAACAATATAGTTTATCCACATGTTTAGAGTAAATTAACCATTTATGGATGAATTCAAATTTCATCCATTAAACCTAGATCTCAAGTTGCTTATAAAACTAAATCGATCAAGAGACAAGAGTTAAGAGACTTACAATTATATGCGGTTGTCGACTCACAAATGAAATTGGAATATCGACCGATCAACCGTACCTCGAAGGACTTGAAGAGCCAAGATAAGATTGTAAGAGCGGTATTGGTGTTGCAATGGATTTGAACCCCGACCATCCAATTTGTAGCGATGAATAAGTATAGAAATTCCTCTCTTTCGATATGGAAACGGGATTTTGGTTTAATATTGCCATTGATGTGGGATTTTTGGTTGGGAATTGCCATTGAAATTAAATGCGGGTTTGACGGTGAAGAACACGATAGAGATTGAAGATAGAAAGATGCGTGTATCTCCAAGGCAATTCTGCTTTATTTGATCAACATATAATAAATGTTTTTTTAACTCATTAAGATTTTGGCCTTTTTTTTATTTTTGCTAATGGGCCAATTTTTCCATATAATACTACTACTACTTATATGGATCTTTTATAATTCCGGGGCCCATAACGATTGCCCTACCTAAACTACCCAGCTAGTCGGGTCTCCTCATGCAGTACCTCAGAGTAGTATGTGAATGATGCCTATAGGGTAGAGGTGACTCTTGAGGAGAATGCTAGGAAGTCAAATGGAGAAGGGAATTCACAAGAATATGGATCCAAATTCACCGGATTCAAGTGGCCTCACCCTTCGCCTAACTTTTCTTTTACTTAATTTTTTTATGCATAGGTGCTTTATTAACAATCTTAGATGGACAAAGTAAGTAGAATTTTATAATCAAAGAGAAGCCCATGACACGCACTGTTAACACTAGTTCATGCATAACGTATTTTCATAGTCCAGTAAAAAATGGGAAGTCACTATGTATTCAAAGCATATAGATTGAATGACGAGAGAGAAGGGTAAAGTTGTTTTTATCCAAAGAAGGGTAAAGTTATGTAGGAAAACGACAGTGACAAAGGTAAAGCTATGTAGGAAACCGGCAGTGAGAATAGTCCATTGCCAAGAATTACGGTAGTACACTAGTACAGTAAAGAGAAGTAACTTTCTAGATAAAGGAAAAAGAGTAGTAAGTTTGAATGGTAACAAATTTGGCTCACCTCCCCGTTTCAATGTTTGTATACAGTTCCCAAAGCGAGAAAGGGCCCCAGCTGTCTAATATCCAAAAACCGTAACAAACGGATGAGGAAGATATTTTCACTTTCATCCAACGGCTAAAAACACCTCTTCATCCCCCGGTAAAATCCCCCTGACCCTCCGATTTCCTCGATAACTTCAAATCTGTTCACATGACTCTAACCCAAAACCGAAGAGCGGAGTAAAAAATAGAGCCCAAAAAAAAAAAGGCTAAAAAAAAAGAAAAGAAGATTGAACGTGGCAAACCCTAGCGCTGGACACTCGTCAATATAAACCCTCGCGAGCCCAACGCCTCCATCAAACCCTCTTTTCCTCTCACCTTCTCTCATCCTCCAAACACAAGCAGCCATGGCGGAACAAGGCGGAGAGAGGCTCAAGGGCTCAGTCAAGTGGTTCAACGACACCAAGGGCTTCGGGTTCATCACCCCCAACGAAGGCGGCGAGGATCTCTTCGTCCACCAGTCCTCCATCCGCACCGACGGCTTCCGCAGCCTCGGCGACGGCGAGGAGGTCGAGTTCGTCATCGAGAAAGGCGACGACGGCCGCACCAAGGCCGTCGACGTCACCGGCCCCAACGGCGCCCCCATTCAGGGAAGCCGCCGAGGCGGCGGAGGCGGTCGCGACGGCGGAGGGGGCGGATACAGCCGTGGCGGAGGCGGTTACGGAGGCGGTGGCTACGGCGGTGGCGGCGGTGGATACGGAGGCGGCGGAGGAGGTTATGGCGGCGGCGGAGGCGGCAACTGCTACAGCTGCGGCGAGCCAGGCCACATGGCCAGGGAGTGTCCCAGCGGCGGAGGCGGCGGCGGCCGTGGAGGAGGCGGCGGGGGGAGATACGGAGCTGGTGGCGGCGGCGGAGGCAACGCGTGCTACTCGTGTGGGGAGGAGGGCCACATGTCGAGGTACTGCCCAAACAACAACCGTTGAGGGGAGATCTGGGATCCAGGGGTAGTTTGGTCATTTTGGTAGGGTGATTGTGTCATTCTCCTCCGATGGCCATCGCCTTTTGTGTCCGGTTCTTCTATCTCTATTATGCTATCGGCTATTCTATTATAAGGTTTCTGTTCTGCTTTCTTGGTTTTCTAGTAGTTTTATTTTTGTAGTGAAAAAAGACGTCTCCGAGCTCGGCTCGATGAAGGACTGGTTGGTTGGTTCTTGTGGTCTATGGTTGTTGTGGTGACTATGATGTATGTTTGTTTTGAACAGATGTATGCTGGTTATGAATCAAATTAATATGATTTAGAGGGTATCGCTGCTCTGTTTGCTCTTGTGAATGGCATTGCTCAATGCTCACTTTCCTTGCTTTTAAAATTTGCGTGTATAACCACAGAAACACACCATCAAGTGAATTAAAAGTTGCTACTCATGAAATTGTTTTTTTTTTGGTCGAAACTCATGAAATTGTTTTGGTTGACTGGTGAAGGAGTTTCGTTTACAGATCCTTTGACAGTCAAAGCTAGACCCCTGTGAAAGTTGAAAGTTCTTGGTCGTCAACCATTGAAGTTTGCATTGGTTTTTAATCTGATTTATTTTTGGTCTAAGGCATTTCATGCGTATCACACATTCACAACAATACATTGCCATTGGAATTTTCATGCGTATCACAACAATACATTAATTTTTGGGTGGAACGATGGATATACACAGATCTCAAAAGGGTGGGTCAGAGTAGTGTTTGACGGTGCAGAAATATAATAAAGGGGGTCAAATACAGGGGAGACTGCCAACGTCACAGTCAAACTGCAACTAATAACCTACCAATACAGAATGTGCAGTGGTGCCTGAATCCGGTCCTCACATGTGATGCATCTTTTGAAAGCCCTGCAGACTGCAGTAGCAAAAACAGTAGAGGAAGATCCCCAGGGTTGACTGCTTGGGAAAAGGTTGCAACTACTGTACTCGCCAAACGGAAATAACTAGCCCAACGCTAGTATTTCCATGGGCCTCGATAGCCCAATTCCAAATGCGCTCAACAACTTCACAGTAGGAAGACCATGAAACTCGCTTAAACATTTCCCAACCATGTATCAGTATGACAAAATCAAATTCACTTAGATAGATCCACAGGTTCTAGTACAATAGTAACTATCTTTTCGGCCACAACATTCTGCAAAACGCCTAGAAACACATGTATTTCTAAAAGGCTGAAACTAAAAGGCTGAAACATTACTTTGAGATCGAATTCCTTAATTTCTTCTTGTGTTTGACTGAATTGATCAGATTCACCTACATACGTACATGATGTATGAGCATCAGGATGATGGCCGTGTCGCAGACGGGGGACCTGGGGAGCAGAGAGAAGTTGGAATGATTGAGAAGCAAGTCCATGAAGGCCCAATAGATGGCCGACGTGGAGAATAGGGTCAAGGTCATCACACACGACTTCACTATCAAATACACCCCAGATGGACTTCAACTTCCGTCACTTCCGCATCACCTGGGTTATCTCTCTGTGCCCGCACGTACCACATGTACTTATATTCAACCACATTGTAGGATCGATGATACCCTGATATCGTTGACACCGATGCCGACAACAAGAGATATAACTTTGTTATGGAATAAACAAACAAGAAAGACGTTTAATATCAGATTTGAACACTTTGATTTAGAGTAAAAACTCCTTGTAAACCAACTAATTTACAAAGAGAAAAGTCACTGCCTTCCAAACTTCTCACTTCATAGGACTTGACGAGTTCTTGACTCACTTAATTATTTCTCGATGATAACAAGGGTGCTCATGTATATAAGAATGTATCTCACACTCTTGAATTACACTTTACTTCATAGAACTTGACGAGTTCTTGACTCACTTAATTATTTCTCGATGATAACAAGGGTGCTCATGTATATAAGAATGTACTCACACTCTTGAATTACACTTTACTTCATAGGACTTGACGAGTTCTTGACTCACTTAATTATTTCTCGATGATAGCAAGGGTGCTCATGTACATAAGAATGTATCTCACACTCTTGAATTACACAAACTTCATAGGACTTGACGAGTTCTTGACTCACTTAATTACTTCTCGATGATAACAAGGGTGCTCCTATATAGAAGAATGTATCTCACACTCTTGAATTACACTTTTATTTAAGTAAAACGCTCGCACTCACAAAGCTCACCAGACCCCCTAAAACCTTGAACGATTCAACGTTCAACACGCACCATGTTTTATCAATACTCAAACCTAATTTCTAACATTTAGAACACAAAATATATAAAAGAAATTAGGTTGATATATTCATAATATCTTCCTATATGTTTGATGCATAATGCTAAACATAATCTTACAATATCTTACCTAAAATATAAGACAAGCCATAAGAAAATCTTCCGAGATAAACTCGACATCTTGGTTGAGCTTTTTATGATTCAACTTTTCCTATAGTACAAATGTACAATTATTCGTTCATTTTTTTTTGGAAAAATGACTTTAAATAATACCAAGTATCAACATTGAACCAATAATAATACCAACTTTAAAAATCCTAAAAAGCTATACAAACTATTCAAGTATTAACCAAAAACGATACCAAACTACTTTCCGTCACAATTTCCGATAGCCCGACTGACGTGGCAACCGGAAAAATGACATGGCAACTCTAGAATTTATACCTTTTATTAACTTTTTTTAAAATGTCAACTCATTATTATTCTAAAAAAAACAAAAGCTCATTAAACTCAAATTGAACACCATACTCTACACTTACGTGTACCCACATCAAATTAAACAAAATCCAATTTAACATATCAAACCCAATTAATTGTGACTGAAGACGAACAAAAAAATTGGAGACAACGAACTGAAGAACACGTACAAGAGAACAGGATCACAAGTAGAGACCTTGTATATTTCGATTGTCAAATTCGAACGCAACAAGTTAAGTATTGAATTATAGGGTTTTAGTTCTCAATTTCGATCCCAAAGTGACCGATCACAAATCCAATTAACACAATTACTCAAAGCCCCTAAAATTGAAGAGTTCCTAATTCAAAAACCCTAGATCCGAAATTGACAAATCCCTAATTTAGAAACCCTAAACCCGAAATTGAAGAATCTAATTAGCAAATCTAAAGCTTTGCCTTCCATAATGGACACACGTAGAACTTCTTCCCGAAATTTTTAGTGAATCTACAGGGAGGCCATGGAAGCACTTTGGAGTTGACGATTCGCGAACTCTTCTTCACGGACTGGAACTGGCATACGAGCTTTGGATTCCACAACCTTACATCCCTCCCGGGTCGCGCGAGATGGAGTTGGTGATGGGGCATCGTCGATTGCTCGATTGCAGACGTCGATTTCGATTGCGCGTGGTGGAGCTAGTGTTCTTCTTGTTCTTCCTTTCCAATCTTCTGTTGGTCCTCTAAATTAATTGGGTTTGATATGTTAAATTGGGTTTTGTTTAATTTGATTTGGGTACACGTAAGTGTACGAATATGGTGCTCAATTTGAGTTTAATGAGCTTTTGTTTTTTTAAGAATAATAATGAGTTGGCATTTAAAAATAAAGTTAAAAAAAGGTGTAAATTCTAGAGGTGCCATGTCATTTTTCCGGTTGCCACGTCAGCCGGGCTGCCGGAAATTGTGACGGAAAGTAGTCCGGTATCGTTTTTGGTTAATACTTGAATAGTTTGTATAGCTTTTTAGGAATTTTAAAGTTGGTATTATTATTGGTTCAAAGTTGATACTTGATATTATTTAAAGTCATTTTTCCTTTTTTTTTATATTCTTATGTAAATTTGTTAGACTCAATACCATACATTATTTAAGTCTACCAAGATGTCTTTATTTAATATAACCAACTCCTATAGTACAAAATTAAACTAGAATAAGAGGGCCAAAATCTTTTTCAAATTTAATATAACCAACTCTTTTTATTAACTTTACATCCATTTATTTTTCCGTAACTCCAAATTAATTCGTTCTTCATTGTTTTGTTTGGAAATTTGTAATCGACCATATTCAACTTGTATAAATTCCAAGCTAAGACTTTAAGAATAATACTAGTATGTGTAGTGGAAATAAGAATCAAGTGACCTTGATGAAGTAGTCTCAATGTATGGTGTAACGATGTGAATGTCAATTGAAATGACTGAAAAGGTGAACGTTCCGTTGACCGTGGTGGGGTTCACGATACATGAATCACATCCATCAATCATCCATCAATCAATCAATCAATCAATAAACCTATAAAGAAAGGTTTTTGGCGTAATTAATGCTAAGTATAATATGTAAATTTCTATATTTTTGCAGCATGTTTTATATCTTGATTTTTGCCTTTAGTACAAATTCCTCTCTTTTAACCGTTGTTTTTAAGAGGCGAAAACTGCCGGTCATAAAACTGTTGTTAAGAGGACATTAAAACTGTTTGCCATGATAATTGTGTAACGGGCTGTTTAATGAGTTCGGCCTGCCTGGTGTAGTAACGCCTTCTTTGCCTTCACATGGTTGAATCTAGTCCACATTCATACCCTCGAAAAAAAAAAACTGGGGTAATGCTTCAAAGAAAAAACGCTCCGGTAATACCGTAATATAATCTTGGATTGCGACCTCTCACTCTCCTCCGTTCCTCTTTTGACGCCCCCTTTCTCCCAACCCCCCAAATCACAAGACAATGGACATGCTCTCCCTCTTTCGCACCGCCGGCCGGATCTAAAGCAACTCCAAACTCGGCGGTAACGAACTGAGCGGTGGCCTCGAGGAGAGCGTGGAGGAGGTGGTGGTGTTGGTGGTGCCCCTTGGCGGCGCTTGCAAGGCAGGAGTCTTCCGATATAGTGTCGTCCTTCTTACAGTCGCAGATGGAGAAGCCTCCGCCCTCGGCTAGGTTCGGTCACCATCGGAAAACATCCCGATCAACTCCAAATGTCGAAGAGAGGTAATTTACCCTTGATTGAAAACTCAAATTCCGAATTCGATCTTCATATTCCGATCTATCCCCCAATTTTCTCTCTGATGATAATGCAGGGCTCGGAGGTTCCGCCAGAAACAAGTTCCGGACGTCGCTAGGTCTTCCGGTTGCGGCAGTCGTCAATTGCGCCGACAACACCGGAGCTAAGAACCTCTACATCATCTCCGTTAAGGGGAGGCACAACAGGCTGCCTTCTGCATGCGTGGGAGACATGGTTATGGCCACTGTCAAGAAAGGAAAGCCCGATCTCCGTAAGAAGGTCATGCCCGCCATTATCGTCAGGCAGCGCAAGCCGTGGCGCCGAAAGGACGGTGTCTACATGTATTTCGAAGGTTAGGGTTTTTTCTGCTCTGTGATGGTTAACTCTTTTTTTCGAGTATCATTTAGTTTACTTCGAAGGTCAGCACTTCTTTTGTTCTTTGATTGTTAACTCCTTTTTTGTGAATATCATTTAGTTTTTTCATATGCTTAACAGTATATATTTCTCTGAAAGTTAAACGATTTCATGTTGTGTGTAATTGTGTAGAACTTCCTGTGATATTTAGACTGTAGATGTTCTAGCATACTTCCCTCCAATTTGCTTTTCTGTTTCCTCTTATTAAGATTTTGTTATGCATTAAGTTGAGTGCAACAATCATTCTGTCTCAAATTGCGATTAATCAATTTTGTTTTCTACTAATAGCTCACTTCTGTTGCAATTTTGGTATTGATTTGTGGAGGTTGCAGCCTTTTGCTCGACCACAATTGGTTTGTATGTCTTTCTGATTCTCTATTTTGCTCAATATTTACTTGAAATTGAACATGTGACTTTTCCCTCTATACTCTAGGATGAAGATTGGAAGACAAATGTTGAGGATTCAAAAGATAAGAGGTGAAACAAGAAATGTTGCTTCCTTCCTTGCATGAACCTACTATGCTGAAACAAGAAAAAACTGATTTCCGTCTATGGCTGTGTTTATCTACAGGTGACCAAGATGGCAATAGGAGGCTGCATTTGTGCTCTTTAGCTCAATTGCAGAAGCAGCCTCAGCAAGACGCTACCGTCGAACAATTGGTTGCTCTCAACCCTTACAATCCCGATATCCTTCCTGATTTGGAGACTTTTGTCAATGAACAGGTTCCTCCTCTCTCCTTCCACGAAAATTTCCTGATTTTTCAATGATTATTATAGTTTGAGGAGATTGCTTTATCTGCTTTTGGGCGAATAGCCTAAGGATATGTTGTGATATGAATTATGTGTATTCCTATTGAGATTTGAGAGACAAATTTATTCCGACTATATGCTATGACTTAAACAATTTTCATTATCTCATATAAATCAATTTATCTATGGATCAGGTTATGTCTCAAGCATACAATCTTCTATTTTCTTCGGCTCGAGGTTTAGAGATGGCCCCCCTGGGTCGCAAAAAACACCAAACCAAGCGGCCCCTAAACCTAAGGAACCTCAGAATCAACCTGATGAGGTAAGCTGTTAAACTTGAAAAGAACTCTTAAGGTTTTACTCCAAAGATTAAGTTAAATTGTTACGTTGCCATTATTTTTGCTAATCTGAAAATTTTCTTCTTTTTTGTGGTGTTCAATTGCAGTTTTCGCTTGAGTGCCTATCTTAAATTTTGTCAAACAGGTCTCTTTCCCTCTAAATTTCGATGTTTGAGTGTTTTTGTTGGTAAACTGAGATATTGGATATCGTATCTCCTTCGAGATTGATTTTATTGAATCGATATGATTCGTGAAGATCGAAGATTTGCATAGCAATTCTTTGATGTTGTTTGGAGTTTTTTTCCTTGAACTTTTCTGTGGTGTCAATGCTATGAGGTTTGTAGTGTTTTTAGGAATATGCAATGGGTTGAGTACAGTTTTTGTAGGAATTCGTTTACCCTTTTCTAATTTGCTGTGTAAACTGCAGGATTACAAGAAATTTAGGGATGATACAAATAAATCCAATGCATGTTGCGATCTGTTGCCAAGAAGGCGTTGCTTGACACAAGCCTCAAAGACGTACTTGAAAGCCTTATTCGATCAACGAGTCGCTTTGGAAGGTCTCGGACGCTAGGAATGTCTACATCAAATGCGTGGGCTGCTTCGAGCTCGAGAGGGAGAAGCTCAAATGGGTCAAGAACACTTCACTTGCTGTTGATTTCCTGATCAAGAATGTTCTTGCAATTAAGCCAGGGGAGATGAGGATCGGTCTGGACAATGGCGTCAGAACCAGAATGTTTGCAACTCGGATGAGGGAGCTTAACGTGACAGTTATCTCAACCGCTTTGAACCTGGGGGCGCCATTGAACGAGATGATCGCGCTTAGGGGCTTGGTTCCTCTGTATGTTACTCCGAATCAACGGCTCCCGTTCTTCGATAATACATTGGATATGATCCATACGATTGGGTTCTTGGATGGATGGATTGATTTCTTGCTCCTTGACTTCATTCTGTTCGATTGGGATCGCGTCCTGAGGCCCTTAGGTTTGCTCTGGATTGATAAGTTCTTCTGCAATAGGAGTGATTTGGAGGACTATATATACACATGTTTTTGCAGTTAAGGTACAAGAAACATAAATGGGTGGTTGCTCCTAAGTCTCAAGAGGAGGTTTATCTTTCTACAGTCTTGGAGAAGCTCCCTAGATCATTGTAATAGTTTGTATGCTGCTTTCTTATTGTTTTTGATCTTTTTGGCAGATTTGGTGTTTGCCACAATGGTTGCACCAGATTTCCATTCTTCTGTAGGTAGTACAATACTCTGTGCTCCCCATTGCCAAATTGTGGAAGCTAAATGTAATAGGCGTATGACTAAATCCAAAGGTCTTTATATATAGTACGTGGGACTTCAAAATTGTAGAAGATTTCATCTACTTGGAGGGCAGGGAAAGACATGAAATCTATAATTTATTATTATAAAATCAAGCAAGACCGAAATCATCTTTGCTGCAGCCATTCAAATTGGGCTGAATTGAAGTTCAGGTCAACCCGTTCAAAGCAGGTAGTTAACTGAAGTACCGAAACGGATTCACTATGGTATGGGGATAGAAGTTGGATTTTGATGTTGATTGACAGAGCAACGATTGTTTGCGATTGTTGGATAAGTTTTGAAGTTAGGCAATTGCTGGTGTTGTTTGAGAATCTTGCCAGAAGGAAAATGTCCATTTGGTTTTGTTGATTTCTTTTCAACCAATAAGAAAAAACAATACGCGTTAATCTAAAAAATATAAATTAAAAAAAAAAGTCATAGATAATTATGTAGATCTATCTTTTTTTTGGTTGAAATTATGTAGATCTATCAGTAGGTTGCATCTCTGTGCTTTTATGAATTGTGAGGACTGCTATAAAGGTTGCAACAAATAACCACAATTATGCTTCGACCAAAAAAAAGAAACCACAATTATGGGATGAGTTGCACTGAGTCGAGTACCTCGGAACCTTGATCAAAAAATAAAATACCTGAGAACCGCTCCTACATATACTAGATTATTGTCCGTACCCTCTACGGGACATGATTAATAACATTTTTTCACGTATTATTGAATTCATAAAATAATGTATAATAATATTACTAGGAATTAGATATTGATATCGTCTTTTTTAACTGAGATCGTTATAAATATTTGTTGATCCAAAATCGTGATTTGATATTAAGAATAATATTAAATTCAAATTTTATATAATATAATTAAATAAAAATCATAAAGAAAATACTATCACTTTATTTCAAAATATATTTGATTATTCATATGTGATATCATATGAAATCGCAATTGAAATATTTTATCAAAATATATATACCTTCATAATTAATAAGATTATTTTAAGTAAAATGAATATTTTATTAGATCTTATAAAATTACAATTAATTTAGTAATAGTAAAGTTATAGATCCATATAGTTTATAAATGAATATTATAACACAAATTAAGTTTATATATTTGTTTAGATATTTTCAAATATACTTTTTATATATATTTCAAATATAGCTTTCATATATTTTTTCAAATATATTATTTGGATATGTTTCAAATATATGTTTAGATATATGTTACTTGATTATAAATTTATGGGACAGAAAATTGACAAAACATATGGCAAATTTATATATGATTACAAAAAGGAATGTCTAAACAAATAGTTGAAAAAGATAGATATTATGTGGAAACATATATTTCTCATACCGGCGAAGTTTGAGATAAAGAGTGTGGATAGTATGTAAAATTAGTCACTCCGTATTTCTCATATACATGGCTAAAAGAATAATGAATACAACCTTTTTGTGCAAGACATATGGGGTGTGCTATGTGCAAGACTTATAAATGCTATAATATTTGGCGAAGTAGTATTATAATATATCATTCAGTCAAATTGTGATAGTGATAAATGATGCATCCTAACTAGATATATTAAGATCGAGGGGGTGAGTTAGAAGGAGAAACCAATAGTAAGAGCACTGATCAAACGAGCCCGTCTCCCTTATCCAAGAGTCAGTGGATTGTAAGAAGGAATTATGCTGACTTTACGTTTCTAGAATTAGGGTTTAGAAATCGACATGAAAAGAAAATTGAGGCATATATATTTGAAGTTAAGGTTCTTAAACAAAGATGCACAATAGAATTGAGAGTGAGATGATAAGATTACAGAGTTTTGAATCGAGGCTAGGGCTTCTGCAAGAGTAGTGCTCCCTCTCTACTTCGGTCCCGTATTTCTGCTTCGGTCTAAAACTCAAACAAAGTTACTGGCCGTGGATTTTTGTAAACGAGTAGCAACATGGATTTTCCAAAAGAATACATAGTTCTACGACTAGATGAGATATATATTTTTTTTGAAGGAAAGACTAGATGAGATATTTTAAAGTTTTGTACATGCCATATAATTGATCTATTAGTTAGGGGCTAGGGGTGAGGAAAAATATTTGATCCATCGATCCGAACGATTCGATCTGATAAAATTCGTATCCAAATAGAATAGCTTAAATTATTTTCCGTATCAAATCCGATCCGAGAATGTTTTCCAGATAATCGGATCGGATACAGATCGGGGTTCTAAATGAACGGATATCCGATGGATCCGTTATTATATATATTTATATGTAAATTTTGGTAAAATATTTAAGTAAAAACGATGTGTTTTACACGAGATTTAACTCATTTTGGGCTCAATTCTTACAAGATAGTTATATCTTTTTTTTATTCGTAACTAATTTTCTTATTTGTAATAATATATTTTGGAAAAAAAAGTAAAAAAAAAAATAGGATGATTCGGCTATCCGATCCAAATGGATATTTCTTACCTAATATCCGGCTAATAACGGATCGGATACAAACCGCTTTTATCAGGACCTTATATTTATATAGCAAGTTTACTTGAAGCACTTGACATCGAGCAAAGCTTCTCCCTCAAAAGGCTCAACATCTTCAATTATTTCAGGTGATAGTGAGGAATAAATTGGGCGTAATTAATGCTAAGCATTTTATATCAATCCGTATAGTTTTTTGCCATATTTTATTCCTTGGTTTATGCATTGAATGAAAAGGGTATATATAAATGAACTACACTAATGACAAAAGACACAAAAATATAAATGAACTATATTTTATTTCCAGAGTGGTCGATCCTTATGAGTATTGCAGTTAAGAAGGGTATATATAAATGAACCCCATTCTTTACATAGACGTTACAAAATTTGTCTCTTACGAAAATTTCCATCCAAACATTCTGTACATAGGTTTGTGAGGATCACACTTGGTTTGTTAAACCGATCTAATCTAGCCAAATATTTAGGTCTTACGTATTGACATGATTAAGTGTCATCTAATTTGAAATAAATCTCAAGCTTCATGCTAATTAAATGATTGCCCACACCTCAAATAATTGATGCAAAGCTCCAATGCACTTTCTTCCTATGGACGTTACAAAACTCTTCAAAATTATTTGATACAATTAGTATTAAAAATGTTCAAAAATGTTTTGATATTTCACAAAAATGATTATTAGTCTTCTATTATATATTGATATTCACACATCCATAGTATGTATAAAAAAAACTAGATTATTGCCTGTACCCTATATGGGACACGATCGGTAATATTTTTCCAATGTATTATTCAATTGATAAAGGAATGTATAATAATATTATTAGGAATTAGACATTGATATCGTCTTTTTTATTCAAAATCATTACAATATTTTGTTAATCCAAAATCGTGATTTGATGTTAAAAATAAATTTGAATTTGAATTTTACATAATATGACTTAAATAAATTTTTTAGATAAAATACTATCATTTTATTTCACAATATATTTGATCAATTAAAAAATCATATGTGATACTATATGAAATCTCAAGTTATCATCATCGAAAATTACTTACGGTGCTACATATTTTCTTACTTATATATCCAAACAAATTCTCGGTAAAATAATTAGTACATGCAAGGTACCAATTGACCCGTTAGTTATTATTTCTGAATGACTTTCATACATACATATAATATACCGTAATATGAAAGGCTTAAGAGTTAAGACGCACTATAACTCTATCAAATGTGTTTCTACATTTAAATCAAATTACATGAAGGCCGTATAAAAGAAGCGCTGCCCCCTGCCGTAGGCAGGGGCCGGAAATACTAGTATATATATATTCCTAGCAACACACCATTAACATCATTCAAAGATGTTTTCCAAAAATATTAGGAAACAAAAAAGGACCCATACAAGCAATACGTTCGAACAAAGTTACATAAGAGCAATGATCCGGGGACATACATTTTTTTTTGTCGGAAAAAGCAAAGCTTAATTAGGAAGAGGCGGGCTCACAAGCGATAGCACGGGGGAAAGCCCTACCCCCGATATCGTCCGAAATAAAAGAAAGCGAAGCCATAGGCGGCTCAGACAAGAAATGGAAACCAAACGGAAATGAAAAAGCAAGTTTAGCAAGGGAGTCGGCGACAAAGTTCGCTTCCCTGAAGACATGGTTCACGTGGATGTTCCAATCCCGCGTGAGGAAGCCGTGGCAATCAGACGCCAGGCTGAAGAGGGGGTGTGTGCCACGAGGGAGACTGTGGATCAAGCCCACCGCCAAGGCTGAATCCGACTCCAGGCAAACATTACGAAAACCTTTATCCCAGGCTAGTTCAAGGCCCTTGCGCAGCCCCCAAAGCTCAGCCATAACCGGGCTGCAGACTCCAGTGTTGAAAACGAAGCCACCCAGCCAGCAGCCCATGCTATCACGCACAGCACCTCCCGCTGCAGCACGCCAGTGAACATCAACTGCCGCATCAGTGTTGATCTTAACCACTCCATCGCCCGGTCTGGTCCAAGCCACCTGCTCGGTTCTTCTTTGAGAAGAGCACCGCACCGCACTACGCCGAGCCCAGCAATCCTTGTAATCCTTCGCCCTTGCTAACACAAACTCCAGTCCGTTGCTGCACTGAATAGGGCTCCCGAAGACAGCACCGTTTCGCCTGCGCCAAGTCCACCATAACACTGTGGCAAACACCGCCGACCACGCCACCCCGTCATCTCCCTTCGCCTTGTTGAGAACGTTCGCACGTATCCAAGCTGCAAAAGGTAAATTGAAAAAATCAATTTTACAGGCAATCACGAAAATTGGGAGAAAGGGACTCAGGACTTCCCTTGCACATCGGGCAGACATCTGAACTAGCGAT
Organism: Polygonum maritimum; assembly: GCA_963924305.1. NCBI lineage: Eukaryota > Viridiplantae > Streptophyta > Magnoliopsida > Caryophyllales > Polygonaceae > Polygonum > Polygonum maritimum. Next base: position 38,556,160 of record OZ002733.1, read on the forward strand.
GTGGCGGCGCATCCTTTCGCAATTGGTAAGGATCGCACCCCGAACCACCAACCACAAGAACGAACGAATACGCTCCTGGACTTGAAGCTTCCACACCATCTCAAACAAACCATTATCCGCCCAAGACCCCAGCGCAGGTTGGATAACACAACTGAAGGCCGAAGAGACCGAGTAGGAGCCATCGGGGCTGAATTTCCAACTCAGCATATCCGGTTGCATCGGGTCCACATGGAGCTGGATAGCCGCGATCTCCAAGAGGATTTGAGCAGGGAGAAAACCAGCAAAACAATCCCAAGCCCAACCCACTTCATCGCTCCAAAAGTCCCTAACAGTAGCGTTCATCCAAGCCTCCGGCACATCCAAGACCGCCTCATCAATCAGCTTGTAGTTGCCAAGCCAAGTGTCCTGCCAAAACTTAACTCCACTCCCGCCTCTCACGAGCCACTTACTACCAAGAGCAACAACTTCAGCCGCTCCTTTACGTATCCCTTTCCAGACATAGGAGGTCGCATGTTGGATATAGCCCGACTCTCCACGGTACTTGGCATTGAGAACCCGAGCCCAAAGACTCTCCTCGTCATGCAAGAACCTCCAGCTGAGTTTGCCCAAGACCGCCAAGTTCATCTCCTTCATAGGCCGGATGCCGAGCCCTCCAGCTGACTTGGGCTTGCACACATCATCCCAAGCCACAAGGTGCATCTTACGAGTACCCTCTTCATGACCCCAAATGAAATTACGAACCTTCATGTCAATTTGGTCACAAATCTCCTTGGGGATAATTATAGTTGACATCGTATAAACCGGAATAGAGCAAAGAACCGAGCGGGCCAAGGTGATCCTCCCGGCAAGGCTGAGGTACTTGCATTTCCACGCCGATAGACGATTACTAACCTTGCATCCGGGGACATACATGTTTTTATTGTTCACATGTTTTCTAACCACAATTCATACATTATTACATGATAAGTTTCTCCTTAGCAAAATACATGTTTTTTGCTCAGAAGTTTTTTGTGTGGTTCATATATTTCTGTTTTTTGTTTACAAACATCTATTAGCGATTCATATATTTATGTTTGTAGCTCACATATTTATTTTTGTGGTGCATATATTTCTTTTTATGTTGATGGAGGCTTGTTCGATAAAAAATATAACATTCACTTAGTATCACATCAAGTTCATAAAAAGACATAGTATGTTCCCGTAAAAATCCAGTCCAATACGTACAAAACAAGTAGATATTTATCACACATTTTGTTGTAAGTTAAGTTCATCTCAAAACGTATGACATTCCCTTAATATTGTATCAAGTTCATATAGAATCACCTTATGTTCACGTAAAATCCAACTCAATCAAGAAAACAACATCTTAGGATTTCTCGAACATGTTATGTGCATCATGAAAATTCTTCCATCACCACAATGGCCTCCATTCCTTTACATCGACAGAGCATCCAACACTTGAGGGATAGGATTAGACATAGTCTTGAAATCTGCATGGGGGGAGAGGATAGCCCAAGTAGTCTGATGCCATTGTGAAGCCACCAACAACAACTCAGAATATGAAGCATTAGTCTTCGAGCTCACGCTAGCGAGAAATCTATCCAACTAGAGGATCACAGTCTGTTGCGATGCTTTGCTAATGGTCAATCAGGTGCTAGGAGTCATTGAAGCAAAAGAAAATCAAACAATTACCTACCTAGACGTGGTTACGAGTTTCATCCCCTTGTTCACAACTCTAGCATCGGTCAAGCAGACACACTAGCAGGTTAAGCATCCACCATCAACCTAGGTGAGTACTCTTGTATCCAATTGGTTCATAGTTCCCGCTCTACAATTTCGATCGATAAGTGACCACCTACGGTAGTTTGCTAGTGATCGTATTGGTTTCTCACTCACCCAACGAGCTAAAGATAGGAGACTCACTAGAAGTTGTTGACCAGACTCTAGCCAGCCCAACGACCAATGAACGAACTTCATGGACTAAGCCTTATCTCGAATGGCTAGTTCACGGAACAACCCCTAGTAATAAGACTGAGGCTAGAGCATTAAAAGAACGAGCCACCAGTATCACGGTCGTAAGGGGGTACTCGATCTTCCACAAGTTTGCAGTTGGATTCCTACAACAATGCGTGGAGAAAGGCGAAGCTAGTGAGATCATCAAAGAAGTTCACGAGGGGGATTGCAGAAACCATGCTAGCAGGAGTAGCCTAGATAGCAAGATATTGTGACAATGGTGGTATTAGCCAACCATCTAGCAAACCTCAATCGAGTATGCACCCAAGTGTGATGCTTGCTAAAGGCACGCCACCGTCGTTCATTAACCATCAGATTCGCTCCACCAGACCATCACCCGTTGTCCTTTCATGCATTGGGGATTGAATATCATGGGAAAATTTCCTCCGTCTACTTGTCAAAAGGTCCTTTTCCTTGCCATGACAGACTATTTGTCCAAATGGATCAAGGCCAAGGCATTTCAAGACATAAGTGATAAGCAAGTCATCTCGTTCATCAAGAGAAACATCTTATGTAAGTTCAAAGTACCAACCGAGATAGTTTGCGATAACGGGTCACAATTCGCTAACAAGAGAACGAGAGATTTTTGCCGTCGTTGGAATATCAACTTGGTCACCTCCACTCCTTGTGATCGTCAATCAAAACGGTCAAGCGGAATCCAACAACAAGGTGATCATTAAGAACCTTAAGGAATGGTTAGTGAAGGCAAAGGGGATGTGGGCTTGACGTCCTCTAGGCGGATCGTACTACCCCCAAGATTATGACGACTAGTCAGACCCCTTTTGTATTAGTACATGAGTGTGACTTGTGTGAGGCTATTATACCAAGGGAGATATTAGTGGTCACTGCTCGATATGGGCTTACAATGGATGGAGAGAACGATGAGGTATTTGCGGCCCAGTCTGGATATGACTTAGGAGATCAAGGACCAAGCCCATAGCTCAATTGCCAAGCATCAACAACAAGTGTCGTGGAGCTATAACAAGAACATGCAAGTAAGATCCTTCCGGTTAGGCAATTTGGTGCTCATGAAGATGTTCCAATTTACACTTAAAGCAAATGTTGGCAAGTTGTCCATATCGCATATCTAATATCATTGGACAAGGGGCCTATCAACTATAGACCAAAAAAGGGCAGCTAGTACCAAGAAGTTGGAATTTCGTTCATTTCTGATATAAGTTAAGCAATTTTCTTTCTTATTTTATTTTGTTCATTCTACCCTAGTCTCTTTCCTTCTTTCTAAAATAATGAGTGTTGCTGTTATATTCACGATTCGATACATTTTGACACTATTATTGTCTTATTCTTGGGTTAACTAGATGAAATTTACTAGCAAGCATCCACTAGTTATTCTTACTAGTAAGTAGTGGAACGAAAGTATCCAGAGACACCTGAGCTCATTTTTTTCATAGGAGCACAATCTTTTCGATAGTAAACGCATGATTTTCTCACTAGTAAACGCACGATCTTTTCGCTAGCAAGCGCATCATCTTTTCGTTAGTAAACACAAAATCTTTTCGCTAACGGATAACGGTTTTCTCGCTTAGTGAACACATGATTTTCTGGATGAGAAGCTCATTAGTAAGCTTACAACAATATCGCCAGTTAGCGGATGATTAAGTTCACCAATAAACGCTTAAAAGAACTCGCTAGTTGGCACATGCCCGATTCCGCTAGTAATTGCAAGCTTAATGCTACTAGCAATCGTGCATCCATTTGTTTAGTGAGTGGCTACAAGCTTTACTTTGTTAAGGCAGTTGTGCACTAGCCATTGCCCGTTAAACTAAGTTCACTTGATATCATATGATTGTTATATTATGTCTTACATTAGGCAATCGTTAGATCGTCAAGCAAACTAGAGCTGACGAGTCGTCTACTATTGGCTAACCTATGCCTTCTTATTAACGTATTTCTCTTGAAGATTTGTGATTAGCAAGCATGGGGTGTACATGTTAGCAAAGTTCCCCAACAGTCATCGTAAGGCCTTGACTAATCGCTAACTCCTCATTACAGTGGAGTATTTTCCATTGTTTGGGAATATTTGTGATGGGGAAACCCTCAAGGTTTTGAGGAAGCTTTGGATGAAGGTAGAGAAAGGAAACTTGAGTCCAAGGGGCGTGCCCTGGCCTAGGCCGCATGGGCCGCGGCCTTGTGTGGGCTAGGCTAAGGCCTTAGGTGGCCATGGGCGATCAAGGGACAAGTGAGAACATATCCAGCCTGGAAAATCCCAATCGGGGAGCTTGTCGGTAGGACGTAAAGCTCGGGTTTGATAAGAAAATCCACCATCAGATACAATGGAGACTAGTCAACATCCTCTTGCATTAAGGTGCACTTAAATAGGTCTTGAGATCCTAAGGACCCCAATGAAGTGAAGGCTGGAGGGATGGCCATGGAAAAGGTGAGAAGAGATTCGAAAAGCTTGAAGACGAAGAAGATTACTTGGAGTGTTACTTATTGTTTTTATTTTGATGATGCCAATCCTACCGTCCCACCACCCCCAGTCTAAGCTCTCTTTAGGTTTCAAATCTAAAATTAGAATTTCCAACTAACCATAAAGTAGACTGATTTTAAATAGCCTCTTTTTTTTCCCCCCATTTCTCCTGATGCAAAAAAATCAATGACTTGATGGATACAAAACCAGAAAGATCACTGACTCGAATATTTTGAGCACGCAGGAGTGCAGGACTTATTAACAAAGCTCATATATGATTACCTCTCTAAGAAAGGTTGTTTGTTGACAGCAGCTGAGATTTTATCAGTTCAAATAGCCAATAATACTAAAACATAGGCTGGTCGCTGGTACAAATATGACACAGGTCTAAGCAGCACTAGTATTAATACCAGGATAAAGGTTGTTCAGTAAGAAAGCTTGTTCATCTCTCTCACTTCAACTGCTTGCGAGCTTCATAGAGATAGCTGATAACCACCACAGCAGCTGCCACTGCAACTCCAACAGCACTTTGGGCCAGAATGGTGCTGTCTCTTACCGGCTTGGCCCCAACCGGACTAAAGCCCAGTTCTGAAAGCTTTTTGTGTGATATTGCATAATCTCGGAAGAAGGCTTCCTCATCCTGAATAAAGAACAACAATCAAAACAAATTAAGAAAGCTTAAAACAGGTGATATAAAGTGTGAAACAAGTTATCACATCTAAATGTCTAATGTTACTAAGCAAAATAATATTGAATTAAAATTCCGTATTTAGTATGACTAGAGTTTAAGAATCGTGGTTTTGAGCTCTGCTAAATACAATGTAAATGCACTAACAAAAATAGATCAAATAATCAAAGTTGTGGGCTTCAGCCTTAACATAGGGCCTTTCCAGTTTTTTACCGCTAGAAAATTTGAACTCAGCATCATATATATAGCCAGGTTTGTGGAATAGAAAATAGAAAGTGTTTTTCTGTTCTAATGACTACTGGCACTCAAATATATGAAAGCTTCCTTTAAACCTACTCAGGTTTAAAAATGAAATTGATTTCTTGATTGTGATCTAGTAGAGCAACTTGAATTATCTATTGATACGAGTAAATATAAATGCGAAGATGTGGATTGACACAAGTAAACACATTCAAATTAAATAGTCACACGTTTTAGCAACCACGGGAGATACAGATATCATGATATCAAATCCAATCACAAAAGATGGTAATTCAGGTTACCTTTGCATAAAGCTCAACATAAGGCCGGAAAGCAGGATCTTCCACCAAAGCCTTGTCTGTGGGAAGTTTCAACAGTTCCTCTGATTCTTCCTCCAGAAGCAACCTAGTGTTTTCAATAAATATGAATTAAAGATCAAGAAAGAAAGATACTTTTTTGGCTTTACAATTACATCAAGGCATATATTTACAACACAGCACTACGAAACTATTATTTTTCTTACTGAAAGTATGAATTGTCAAATTTCAGCGGCTCTTTTGTCCAAGGACCATCAAATCCAGATCTCTCTGGATGTGCCCTGCCCTATATAAAAAGAGGAATGATCTTTAGAGCTAATTGTATCTCCACAAAAAAGGTACAGATAAAGACATTTTGCAGAAGATATACCAAGGTATGACCTCCCGATAGTGCGACAATGTCCTTATCTGTTAGACCCATCCTATAAAATATATCCCTAAGATGGGGAGGGCCTATAATTTTATGCCCCAACAATAGAAGAGAGAAAAATTGTTAGTTTCTGTTGCCAATATCATCCATACACTGCAACATGTCATCATATTTCACACACAAAAAGATATAAACTTAGGGAAGAAATCATAGAACTATAAATAACAGATCATGTTTGAGTTACAAATGTTGGAACTATCTAGCTACATCATTTTTCAAGTTAACTGACCCTTCTTAGCATCTGGCAGTCTCCCTTCCTTTGTTGACACTTTTGAGTCCTGTCAAAAGGGCAAACAGAACGTTTGAGTCAGACAGCATCCCTGACGAATCAAGTACGTGTATGTTTCTTCAAAGAAAAACATTCATTCTTCAGCATTAGCATATCTATACCTTTCTACCTGGAGCAAACTCAATGGTTGGTCCTCCAGTAACTTCAACTGCAACAGCACCAGCAAGCTGGACACATAAGGAAGGCTAGTAAGACAAACCTTTAAAGCGTGTCAGACGAAAAAGGATTAAACAAGTTTCTAAAACAGGCAACTGTCCACTGAGATGATATGAAAAATCACAGTTTCCAGTCTCCAGATACCCAAAGAGAATAAAGTCTGAAAATTAAATTACTTAGAGGCTGAAAAGATCCAACGAACATGCTGTTTTTTTTTCTTCATAGAACTAACACCAGTTTAGTGTTCAGATAAAAGAACAACGTGCTCCAGACTAAATAGTATAGCATCAAAAGACTGAAGCGAAGGGGGAGGTGAGGAGTAAAATTAAAATGCTCCACTTATATGGAATCTAAGGTTTACCTGGTATAGGTCTGCATATGTGATCTTTGAATGTTTCAGTTTCACCTCCTCTGAAAGAAATCAAACAGAATAGCACTACTAATTAAACTACAACAGGCCAGATTTCTATAAAAGAGAGAGTAGTTAGCTTTTATAGGAAACAAGATCGTGAGAATTCATACAATCTGATTTGTCATAGAGCATGAAGTATAGGATAATTTTGCAAAATTAACGTCTTATTTAGGGTGTCTATAACAAAACCACCTCTTATTTTGAAATTTGTCAGAAGCCACTTCTTAAACAACGTAACAATAAATACACCCAACCTTGCTATGTTGATTATGATATTTTGGTTTTGTGATCAGATTCAACAAATATTTCTGCTTTCACCATGCCAACTGGTCTAAATTTCGTAACTTCAGATTTGAAAAGGTCACTATTTAGAAAAATGGAACAGCTTTCACCATGCTAATGGGTGTGAGCCTTATAAAAATTGTTAATAAGAATTGGTGTTTGTAAATTGAAAAGAAGGGGTGGTTTTGCTACAGGTATCCTAAACCAAAAGTGGGGTTTTGCAAAATAACCTTAAGGTAATTACACATTTCAACTTACTTATGTGGTCTAGCCTGACCTTCGAGCAATATATAACAGGCCCATGTATCTTTCTAAGCTAGATGATGCGCATTACATTGGAGAAATGTAGGCTATACATGGCTACATGTATAAACTTGACCATGCTTCTATCTCAGTTGGGAACACTGCCTACAGGTTCACATGTTTATACTTATTATAGGTAATTAATTCTCAAAGGGAACTGAAAGAATTTGTGTAACTAGGTGACCAGCTTTATATAAATTTTGGGAAATCTAAGGCTGCGTTCGGTAGTCTGAGAGGTAGCTGAAGCAGAACGAAAATTAATTCAGCTCGGATGTGGGTGTTCGGCGTAGCTGAATTTCGAAGATGAAGCTGGTTTTGGAGAACAATTCAGCTCATTTCAGCCCCCTACCCCCAAGCTTGTTGTTTTCAGCTTCATCTAGATGAAGATGAAGAATTTATTCGATCTTCATCTCCTTTTTACCAAACGGAGCCTAAGTGAATCAAATTACATGAATGTATACACAAGTATTGTGTATCAAATTGATCGGCAGGAATTCCAAAAATTAGGCAGGCTCATCAGTAAGCCAAACATCATAAGACCAAAACCAGCATCTGTCAACAGTAGATACCATGGCAATTGAGCAGAATAGAAAGAAACACAAGTATAGAGAGGATAATACTGACCACACCAATCGATAGCCTTCTTCAATCCATTGTTGCAGCCATGGGTGAACTCTTCATCGTTCCTGATGGAGCCGTTGGCCCCTCCGGTCTTCGACTTGGCATCGTAAGTCCCAGCATCGTGCCACCTGTACGCACATACATCGGATGAGATCCGGCCATTAAAAAGAGTAATCAATCGGAGAGAGAAGGAGAGAGAGAGAGAGTACGCGAGGCGGAGCATGATTGGAGCGCAGTTGCGGGAGGAGATGAGAGCGCGGAGGTCGCGACGAGCCCTGTCGACCTCCTTGAGATAGTCGGCATCGACGACTGGGAACGCCATGGACAGCCACTCAGAGTATCGCTCGCTGCTCGCTGCTCCAATTGGGTGGACGATATGCAACGCCCCAAACCCAGATCCTTGTTTATATTGATGCCCGTCATTTGGCTTCTTCCCATCGAACTTACAGACCACCCACTTTGACTTTGTTCCTACCTCAAATATAATAATTTGCTGATCGAAAAAAAAATAAATAATACTAAGTAATGTTTGATGTTTCAGCATTTCAACCTGAAATTAAGAAAGCCTATACAATTACTTAATTACCCTCATTAAATTGTTTTAATTTCATAGTGGTTTAAGAAGATATTCTGTTAAGGAAAGATTTACATGGGGTAAATTTGGAAAAATAGATACATAAAAGTGTAAAATATCATACATTTTCAAACAAGCCTCATTGGCTAAAACATCAAACATTACTGAACGGAGGTAGTAATAATTTGTTATTGTGTATGTGTAGTTGATAGTTATTCAGCAATTTTTCTACCAAAAAAAATAGTTATTCAGCAATTTCAATTTCGTTTTAGACTTTTAGATGTACGTATCCTGAATATGGATGTTAACTTTGTGGTTGATAAAATTGTTAAACTAGGTCACGATCATCCTATTGCTCACATTGCAGATAACTCAGAATTTATTGTTCTCATCCGTCAAGATGCCCTAGACCGACCCCCGTAAGGTGGGTCCGTTTAATCCTTTCCTAGTAAAAAAAAAATCGTTAAGCACGAGGGAAGTTATATAGAGAACAAAATTGATTACTACCCATAACTTCAACAATCTGGAACTCAAATCATAAAATTCTAACCCTAAAATCATTGATCAATCCCAACATCAATAATTAAATGTAGTGTCAAATCTCCGTTTTTTATTTCTACTCTAGTAGTTTCCATGGCTCGTGAGTCGTGATACAATAATCATCTATTCTAGAGTTTCAGTGCGGAGGAGTGTGAATGCTAAATGATGTGGAGGATTAGCTCATTGGTAGTGATTGAATGGGATAGCAGTAGTGAACTTTGTCGAGGAACTCTGATACTGAAGCTCATTGGTAGTGATTTTTGGATGGATGGAGATAGAAGTAGTGAACTTTGTCGAAAAACTCTGATACCGAAGACGTATGTGAGCCAAGAGATATTAAGATAGATTTGTCGAAGGCGCAATTGAGAAAGCTGATGGAGAGACACTCGATATCGAGGACGAGGGCCTTGTCAAAGACATGCTCGATGTTGGAGACGATTTGAGCATCGAGCACTAGTTGAGGTGGAAGGATTGAGATTTGAGTTTAGAGTATGCTAAAAGAGGAGGCCTCGTTAGAGAGTAGGTTTATTATATTTTATTTATGGTTTATTTTTTTATTGTGTTGGATATTAGAGGTTAAAACTTCAAGATTAACTCTCTGTTGCTGGTTAGTGTGCTCAAGTTTTGGGTTTGTATACTCTATAAGTTTTATGAAAAAAGTTTTTTTGGATGCTTGAAAGTGATTAAAATAAGGTCTCTAGGTGCGCGCATATCAAGTGTACCCAGACTCACAAGATGTCAAGGAAGCACCAAACGAGGACTTAAAGGCAAGAGGCAACATGACACCGGATAAATAAAGAAGGGTTTAAAGTGTTATTAAGTGCCCTTAGAGCATCCCCATTAAGGGTTTCTAACCCAAAAAAAAAAAAAATTATATACCCCTTTGTTTCAGATTCGTTTCTCAAATGAGAGATTATGAGACACGTTTGAGACACTTGCCCCTTGTACACATGTCATGCTTTGGTTGACATCCAATTTGTGTGTTTTATGTAGTGGATGAAATTAGCTTTGTACAAATATATATTCATATTGTGACTTAATTATTTAAATTATTAAAATTTTGTTTCCTCAATCATTTATAAAATAAAATTATCTATCTATAAACACCCAAATTGCATATATTTTAAGTATAAAATGAAGTTAGTGTGTTTATGTGTGTATAGTTAATATGGATTGAATTTTTCGACCAAATAAAAGTAGAATGAGATTTACTGGTTTTAACATTAAAAATTCATGAACACTAAAAAATAGATTGAGATTTATTGTAGTTTTAAATAAAATAATTTAACATTAATAATATAATATATATGTAATTTGGTTGATATGATAAATCAAAGAAATATAATATATATATTTAAGGAAAAACAAATTCATGAGTTTCTCTCAATGGGAAAATCAATTTGATGGGTTTCTCAAAAATAAATCAAAGAATAAATACTATTATTTAATTGGTGAGAAACCATAATGAGTTTCTCACCAATGGGGATGCTCTTATATCCCTTAAAATGGAGGACTATTTAGAACTTCAAATTCAATGGGTTGAATATTTTAAAAGCCTAATCCTACTAGTTTAAGAGTAATGAACAAAATGATAGACTTAAATGTATTCAATTGTACAAAAGAGGGCATCAATAGAAAAACTCCAAGTCTTAGAGGGACAAACCAAAGAGTTATTCTTGGGATACCAACAAGAATATCCTTGAATTTTGGTACAATAACAAAAATTTGTCTTTTTTCTTGCATGTTTCTCTTACTATTTATCCCAGGTTTATTTTTTCCTTAGTCACCTTGATGGTTCAACCTAGACATGGTCCAAACAAAACCAAACGCTAGACCTTTTTTAGTTGATTGGGATAACAAATGAGAGATTTAGGCAACGAGAATTGAGCGAATATATGAACTGAAAAAGAGAAATACTTTGACAAAAAATGCACTAACTTTAATTCGATTATCAAAGTCGTCTTACGGGACAACAAGTCACAATAGAATCACACGTTTATTATTTAATGACCGAAGCTAGCCTAAAGTGAAACATCTCTCAAGACTTGATGCGACCTTGCCTATGAAAGGGGACAGAGGCCTCATGAATTCTCCGTCCTAGATCGTGTTCTTTGTGTCTCTTGGAGATGAACTTGGCGGAAGCAATGAAATTCATGGTTTGAGGGATAGATTAGCCGTCAATGTGAGACTCTACAAGGCCAACATGATGGCCTCGACTTTATTAGATCTCTACGTTAAGGGATGAGTGAAATCGAAGAGCAAGCAAACAAGCAAATAGTCGGACGGTTTCACACAAGGAGGAAATGGCTCTTAACTTAAGAATGAAATTGTAATGGTACGTAACCTTGTACAAAGAGAAGGCACACTCTTATGATGTTATTACTAAAAGTTCTACATTTTCTTTTGAACAAGTCCAAATCTCCACTAAAATAGAATAAATGTTTTACATGACTTTCTATGCCAAAACACAAAGAAAATATTGAAACAATTTGGAAAGAACAAACCTACCTCGTTATGTACTATTGTATAAGAACTTCCTATCACATTGAAGTTTTCATTCTAATCTTCTTGACCATCCATTGTGAAGATGATTTTTGTTTTTAAAAAGAGAAGAAAAATGGTTTAGAGGTTGTTTAAGGTCGGACATGATATTTAAAAGAGTAAAAGAGTACAATAATTATCATTAGATGGACATATTTAATGCATTAAATGCAATAAATTAAAATTATGTTCAACCATTAAGGCAAATGGACCATTGCTTTAGAGGCAGATGCATCGCCAGCCTTTACGGCCAATGGACCACCAACCGTTACGGTCAGCGGACCGTCAGCCGTTATGGCATAAGTGGGTGTTGCGTAGGTTGTAGCCCCTATTAATAGGGTGGGCGTTGAATATTCAACCCGAAAACATAAACTACATGCGTTTTTATTGTTGTGTGGGGACCTGGGGAGAAAACCATCATGGCCCAACCACCAAGTCGAGCATACAGGTCTAATAGGTTTTGTATCAAAATTAATTGGTAATGAAAAGTGTAACATATATGTTTATAATTTTATATATTAGCTTATCTTTTCCCAACATTGCTAATATTGGTTGAACAAGGGTTAAGGCCCCTAAGGGTTAAGGCCATTAACCCGTCCCATCAAGTCTCCCGAAATAAAACGCAAAGATCCCAAATGCGGGTAAAGTAAAATGTGCATACCAACGGGAAATGAAAAAGCTAACGAGGCGAGGGAGTGAGCGACGGAGTTCACTTCCTTCAGAACATGGATAACTAGAGCAATCCAATCCCAAGCCAGGAAGCCTTGACATTGTGATACTGGGTTGGGGAGGGGTAGGAAGAGTGTAGCCTTGACATTTAGATTCATAGGCCCATTTAGATTTTACAATCCTAAATACTAAAAACCATAAATCCAATCCAACAATGTAGAAAAGATTAAGTATGATGAATGAAATTTGTGAATAATGGGTAGAAAAATACCTCAAGTAGTTGTAATCTTAATTTGTGGAAAGATTGATGGATAAAAGTTTGTATTTTGTAGATTGAAAGATGAGATAATGGAGGAGAAGAAGAGGAAGAAGATGAGAAGAAAGAATAATGAAAGTGACAATGAGTGTAATTTCACACAAAATGTTTATATATATAAAATTGGGTATAAGTTGGGTGTTGAGAAGAGAATGTGGGTGGATTTATTTAGAAACCCCCTATATTTTACCATCCCATTTATTATCAATGTTCTTGGTTTAAATAATCTCAAGAAACAATGTAACCATAAAACTTATACTCGTGTTAGAATGGAAGCTAACAAAGAATTCGAATAATATGCTATTCATCTAGACAATTCAATCATATGATCATTCTGTCATAACTATACCTTTGATATTCTATGTATTAATGTAATTTACATGCAATGACTGCGTGTAACTTCAAAGATTAATATTCTACTTTTCACGAGTCAAGTGATTTAATTTATTACTAGTTACTATTTGCTACCCTTCGATATCATATTAGAATTCATGATAGATTAAGAATGTATGACACGTATGACTAGTATAAAAGCTTAGTGCTCAAGTTTGTGGTCAACCATAAATTGCCAATTAAGGTTTGTTCTGAAAGCAATCAATTGGCCATACATTGCCAATTAAGGTTTAACATGTATGACCGGTGATTGAGATCCAACGCAAACACCAGAAACATCCACAAAGATGAACAGCCAAGCCAGGGCAGAAAACATATGTAGACACCTGAACTTGTGCATATTAGTCAGTTAGACACCTCATCTTTAAAACGTAAACATCAAACACCCCAACTTTCTAAAAACTACCTATTGATCACCTGCGTCCTGACGTGGACTTGCGCGTGTGTATAAATGCCTGGTTGACGATTGGTGAGTTTAAAACACCCAATCTGAGTCCTACGTGGAAATTGAAAAAAAATAAAACAAACACCCCAATAATAACCATTTTACCGTTCTTCCTCGCTCTTCTTCCTCCCAAAGCCACCATTAAAGGGCTTCTTCCTCCCTCATCCACCATTTTCAGTACAAACTCAATATTCTTCCTCCCTCCTCGCCCTGACTCATCTCTTCGTTTCTCCTGAAGAACACGAATGGCAAGTTCGAACAGCATGTACTCCCGGTCAAGTGGTGGGCAATCTGAATTGCGAACTCCGACTTGCATGTGTGGCGAGTTAGCTGCTATGAAGCATTCATGGACTGGAAGGAATCCAGGGAGGAGGTTCTTTGGATGTCCAAATTATGGGGTAATCCCGAATTCTTTCTCTAGCAAAAACCCTAGAAATCAAAAATTGGGGCTTTTGTTAATTAGCTGAAATTGATTATCGAATTGTTGATTTTAGTTAATAAATGAGTATATCAATGAGTTTTGGTTTATAAGATGAGGGCAATTGCATTGATTTGGTGCGAAAACCCCTAAACTGGCAAATTTGTTGATTTTTCATGAGAATTTGTTACATGTGTTGGTGTAGAGAGTTGGTGCTTGCAGTTATTTTAGATGGATTGATGAACCCCTTCCTGATCATGCTAAGCACATAATTTCGGGGCAAGTGAGAAGATTGGAGGAGAATGAGGTAGAGCTAGACAAGGCAAGGAAAAGGTTGGAGGAGAAGAAGGTAGAAATGAACAAGACAGTGCGTCGAGCAAACTTTCTGTTATATGTCGTAGTTGGCATTGTGTTTGTCCATGTCATGGAAATTCTAGCTCCTTAAGTCCATGGTATTATGGTGTTGAATTCTGAAATGTCACTTGAAATGGTACTCTGAAGTGTTAACCTGTACTCTTGTTGTAATTTCTGCTTTGAAATTTGTATGAATGTTGCAACAGAGGCTGTTTTATGTCACATTTATGTTGCTGAAAGATTGAACTGTGCAGTAAACATCATCTTCTTAATTATCAATGACATGCCTAAACCAAACATGAGGAATTGAAAAGGATTACTCAAATCTGCAGCAAACACCCAACACTTGACAATCTAATGCATTAAACTAGAATTATATTAAGGAAAAGGCTCGCAAATCCAGTAGCAACATCATCACAATTAGTGTATCTCAAAATGAGGTGGGCAAGCATTGCCATAGTTGTCACCCTTGATGGATGAAGTTGCTAACACAAAACATGACCAAAAAACTAAGCAAGCCTTATAGTGTATTCATAAAACTTAAATTCCCAATCATTTCACTAAGGTTGGTTTGAGCTTTGCTGGCTGCCAAAAGGCACTTGTGATGCCTGTCTTGCAGCTTGAGATTGAGCTCTGGTTCTCTGCAACTGGTTTGCTGTGATGGCATTTCGACCTTGCCACTTCAACCCCCTGCTCATTCCTCCAAAATCAGCACCTTGACTTGAATATTTTGTTGGCTTTGGAGCCTTGAGAACCCTGCTACTCTCATGTCCAGGCTACACAAATTCAGAGACAAGAAAAACAACATTAATAAAAAATTTTGAAGTGGCAATAATATTGTAAATTCAAGAAGCAAAAAAATTCTCATAACCTGGCATGTACTCACATTCATGATTGTAACTCCAGTAGCTGGGTTGGTATAGATCCCACGGCCAACCATTCTTCCCTTCTTTTGAGCTCTTGCAACAGTTTGATCACCTTCAGATTGTGCTCTTTTCCGAGTAAACTGTGAAAAGAAAAAACATGTTAGCCTTTAAAGACATGTTAGCCTTAAAAAACATCAAGGAAAAGGCTCTTACTCTGGCCACAGGTGGTGCAACTGGATCAATTGGAGGTGGTGCAGGTTGTGAAGCTTGAGATGGCCTACTTGGTGGAGCCTGAGATGACCTACTTGGTGGAGCTTGAGATGATGTACCCCTGAATGATGCACCTCTATACCTGGCTGATGTGGCTCTTGGCCTCCATGCTTGTGCAGCTGCAGCTTGTGAAGCCTCAGGGTTGTCCTTATTGGGACACCCTTTCTTGTTATGACCCTGTGTCTTGCAGATTGAACAGCTCATGACAACCCCTCTCCTTGAGTACCTCCCAGCTTTCTTTGGCTCATCCCTAGATTTCCTCCTCTTTACCTTTCTCCTACCTCTTTTCTTCCTCATCTCTGGATGCTCAACAGGGGGATGCTCAGACGTGGGCCACATTTTCATGCCCAAAACAGGTTGTAGTGGGAATTGATATGCTTTGAGGTAAGTCTCCTTCTTATACCAATGTAGGACATGCTCATCTGGATTGATGTTAACATGGTTCATAGCACATATGGGATGAGCACATGGGATGCCCTTGAGTTGTCAACTGTTGCAGCTGCAGGTGTGCTTGCTTAAGTCTACAATGTGGCCATAATCCCCATGCTGAACCTCAAAGCCTTGCTCACCATTCCAGGTAAGATCACACTGCATTGCTATGTCCTTGTTTCTCTCTAGCCTTGCCAAGGTTGTAGGTGCAATATCAGTTATCCATTTCTGAGGGACAAAATCATTCATCTTTTTTATCCTTTCCATCACTTGCTTTCTTATCTCTTCAAGCATAGAGATAATAGACTTATGTCTAGCTGACCTAATCCACGAATTAAAAGTTTCACACATGTTGTTCTCCACTACATCACACTTGCAATCTGTCCTAAAATAAGGCTTGCAGAAGTTTTGTTTCCCATACTCTAAGAAGTCAGCAACTAGTTCAGGCCCTAACTGACCAAGCACCTCTAGATTATCCTTTAGCTGCACATCAAATGTGGACCAACAACAAGCCCAAAATTTCTTCCTACATTCTGAGCCTCTCCATTTCTTTTGCCAATTTGCATAAATGTGTTGTGCACAAAACCTGAGCTCAGCTTCTGGCAGTTCTTTAATAACAGCAGCCCTTATCCCCTTTAAAACATGAGTGCAAAAAATCAAATACAGCCCATATGAATGCTGGACAAGTTTCAAATCAAAGTTAACCACAGCCACATGTCTAAGTGCAACTACACAATCCTCTTTCAAACTACTCAAGCCTAAGTCCAACATACACAGTTTACACAAGCCTAAATCCACAACTCAAAGTCCAACTACACAGGTTTTCAATACCCAGGCATCCACAAGCCTAAGTCTGGAAGCCTAGCCTAAGTCCAACTACACAGTTTACAATCAGATTTTAATTATACAAGCCCAAACTCGGCATGTTATTTTTGTGTGATGTTTTCAACAGATCAAACAAGGGCATCCACAAGCCTAGCCTAAGTCCACTACACAAGAATCCACAAGCTTCCACTACACAAGCATCCACAAGCCTAGCCTAAGTCCAACTACATGTGCAAGTCCATTCCAAAGTCAGGCCCATTCAGTCCAAGCCCATTCCAAGCAAGTCCAGGCCCATTCCAATTCAACAAGTCAGTAAGTCCAGGCCCATTCCAATTCTTCGAGTCCAAGTCAGTATACATGTGCATTTCAATTTAACAAGTCCAACTCAGTATACACTATGTCCCAAAGTTTAAATTAATACTTCACACAAACATAATTAAAATTTCTAAATCTAAGACACAATCATTTCAGTCAAAAGCATGCAAATTTAGGGAATGTTTATTAAAAATTAGCTGACCAATTGCATATCAGAAACTATGGTCAATCCTTGCCCTTTGTCTAGGTCTAAATCCATTTGCAATGCTCTGATGAACTTTGTCCAAGTTATGGTTGACTCAGCACCTACAATAAGATTACACAGCATAATTGATTAAAAAAATGATGATTTATCAAATACTCCGTAGAATATTGTATACAATGCAATCTTGCTGTGGAAGAACACTTGTATCATAAATCTTTGTTTTTCAAATGGCCCGCTTAGAGGGGGGGGGGGACTTGTAATATGTTGGTTGAAACGTGTTGATGAATGATGGAATGATACCAACCTTGTAAACTGAAGCATATCTATCTCATTACCAAGCAAAGGATTGTTCAATTTTTAATACTTTTGTTGGTGAATGCGCGTCCCATCTTTAAGCTGAGTGATTTGGAGTCCTAAGAAGAAGTTGAGTTCTCCTATAAGGGACATCTCAAATTCACTGCTCATCAAGTTCAAGTTACTTAGTGCTTGTGCTAAGGAATGAAAAATGAAATTCTGATTCAAATGGAAATAGAGAATTGAGCACCTGTAACCTCCCAAGCTATAGGATACATCTGGCCATTTCCATCTTTCCCCACAACCACAAACAATTGTCCTTCTACAGCTCCTTTAAGAAAGCAGGCGTCCAATCCAATAATATTCCTACAACCTTGCTTCTAACCAGCCTTTAAGGACTTGAAGCACACATACAGTCTCTTGAACAGCTCTTTCCCAGGCTGAGATTCAGTATCAACCACCAAAAAGCATGTAGAACCAGGATTGGAACGGTTAACTTCATCTACATAGTCATGTAATCTTGAGTATTCCTCCTTGTAATCACCCATATGTTTCCTTAAAATCTAAACCTTTGCTCTCCTGCAGATGGTCTTCCCTACATAAAGCTTGAATTCCTTCCTACAAAGGTCTTGAATCTCCCATATTTTAAGGGAAGGTTGGGAGACTATCTTTTTTTCAATGAGGTTTGCTAAGAACTTTGAGGTGCACAATTTGTTCTTGTTGTACCTCCTACAGCTGTGCTTAGGTGTGTAGGTCTTCACTTGGAAATTGTGAGTCCCAGAATCATAACTAGCATGGATTCTCCAAGGACATCCTTCATGCACACACTTGGCAGTGACCCTTCTTGCCTCATTAGGCCTCAGCTTCAACTTAACCCCCTTGGCAATAGCATATTTAGCTAGTGCGTCTCTAAACTGCTGAACACTCTCAAAGACCATGTCTAGCTCCCACACAGGGCACTCAGAATTGGCATTGTACATCACATGCCTACTCCTATTCCTTCTAACCTCCTTCTCATCACCATCACTAGAGCCACTTTCAAGACTGTAATCAGATTCACTGCCAAAGTATGGTTCATTGCCTCCCACCATTCCACTGTTTTGATTTTGGCCATTCCATTTCTCATAACCTTCATCAAGACCTACCCCACCTAAAGTCACTTCCACATTCACCAAATTCTCCCTCTGTACTGCCCTTCTAGACCTTGTTTCCCTAGCTGTGCTTCTGATTTCCCTTAGCTCCTCATCTATGTCAGAATCATCACTTAAGTCTACCCCTCTACTAATGGTATCATCACTTGAACTACTACTAACACTCTCATTCTCAGGTTCAAAATCACCATCATGACTATCATCATCATCATGGCCATCATCATCATCATGACCATCATCACCTTCAGCACTGTCATGCTCATTAACACCATCAAGACCATCATCACCATCATTCCCTGCTGGATCAATATCTGTAGCATCATTACCTGATGGATCAACCTCTTCTTCTACCTCTTGTACCTCTTCTAGCCCTATAGCCTCTTCTACCACTTCTACATGCTCATCAGCAACCTTATCTTGCACACACTCAAGCATCAATGCAGGCTGGGCAGTAGCATTCTCAATTAACTCCTCTCCATCATCAATTACAGGTATTGCATCCTCTACTACTCTTCCCATATGTGGAGGAAGTGGTTCTGGCTCTGAATTTGAGAATTGTGGCTGCATAACTGTATGATTGATGTAGAAATCAACCTTCTCACCATCCTTGAGGGTTTTAGCAAGATTTGTGAGAGACCAATCGTCCATTGCCACAAAAGCAGTGTCATTCTTTGCCTTGTAGAAAATTCCATCATATTCAGGGTAGCCTATATCCTTGACAGAGGATGCTAATTCTGGGATATTAAGATAATCTGAGTCAATCTTGGTATAGGATGGCTCAAACTCATCTATGTAGGCAGGAGTAGGGGTGTACACAAACTTCCCTCCATGATGCCAAACTATTTCAATGAATTTGTCCATTCCTGACAGTGTAGAACACAAACAACACACATGAAAGCATGCGTACAAAATAATTCAATGAGAAATCCCTACATGCATTCATCAAGTCACAATAACCCCAATCACTACCCTTTTATTCATGAAATCGACTGCCAGAGATACCCAAACCCTAAACCCCCAATTCTCTGATTTCACGAACCAAAGAACCCTAAATGTCAGAATCTGCAAAAAATTTCACATTTTAAGACCTTGCCCCAAAATCGACTTCGAGTATGTTGTACTAAGACAACCCTAAACAATCGAAATCCAAAACCCTAAACCCCCAAACTACAAAATCGCACCCAAATTTCAGAATCGCTCTTTCGAAAAAAAAACCCCCATTTCTGCAAAGTCAAGCACGAAACTAACCTTGATATCGATTTCTACCACAGTCGAGTTGCTTCCCTTCGTCAATTTTGGGATTTGAGTGGCATTAGGGTTCTTGCTTTAAAATTGCCTTCTTCAGTGTTCTTCAGAGCTTCGCGGTTTTTGTGTGTCAGATGAACAAATTTTACCCACGGACTACTGTTATACATGTGGAAGGGTGATGTGGCATTTTTTAATTTTTCTTTGCTTAGATGGCATTACGTGGAATTAAGTTTGTTAATTATTTCCACGTAACACGCGCGTGCATATTACACCATCCTGTAATGAAGACGCAGGTGTTCAATAGGTAGCTTTTAGCAAGTTGGGGTGTTTGATGTTTACGTTTTAAAGATGAGGTGTCTAACTGACTAAAATACACAAGTTCAGGTGTCTACATATGTTTTATGCCGCCAAGCCAGCAACTTGGAACAGACCACTTAACCCGGATATTCAAGGTCATTTATTCTTCCATCATTCACATCCAATACACTGTTGTTTTTCTATTTCAGACCATTATCATATTCCTTCAGAAAAATTAAAAAAAATCCCAATATTTCGGAAAAGCCCAAATGGAAAAGTAATTACAGATGCCCTCTGAGTTCACAAATCCAAGAGAGCCTCCATCCTTCTAACCCCAAATCAACGCCCCAACCCTTGCCGTTGGTAAACACAAGCTCTTTCCTCCTCATCAGCTGATTCGCTAAACTCCTACTGGCGTGCTAACACCATAAAACCTGCCATGCCAAATAGAACAGTCAAGAATTTCCAAACTTATAAAACTTCAAAACAACAAGCACCAGACCGAACACAAAGTTGAATAAATTGTTGATCTAAGTTTGTCTACTGTATACTGAAGAAAATTCCAACCTTACTTCTGCTCAGGAGTGCAATTCTGCCTTCCAACTCCAAAATTACAACAAAAAGGTGTTTCTATGACAAATCGAAGGACCCCTGTCCTTCATTGATTGCATAGAGCAACTTCTTGTACATGACTTCCTGATAAATACCATAAAAACATATAAATCAAGTATTTTACAAAATGATGATACATAATACTAATACGATGATGATACACTAATCAATTGTATTTTTATTGTAATCGACTTAATATCACATACCTTGGTGGAGTATGGGGGAAGCTTAAGATAATTCGCACATGTCATAACACTGGGTAAATCATCATCTACGCCCTCAAAAGCCCCAGGACCACTGGTTGCCGCATTTGCTGATGAAGAGTGCTGAGACCAACATAGCATAAAACAAAACTTAGTTATCTACATAAGTTCTGCAAAAGCATGGAATATGACCAACTAAAAAAGGCATCTTGAAAATACCTTTCTCACAATGGTCAATTTCGGGTTAAGAACAGCCAATCCACCGGTTGGTAGACGAGGCGCACCAGTGACAAATTGGCAAAAAGCCCGCTGTAGCTCTGGTGTAAATTCTCCCATGATCTCAAGTAACTGGAGGGAAGAGGTAAGTCAAGTTTAAAATATGCCAAACTAAGTGAAGATGGAAATGAAATCTATATCAAGAAGTGGGAGCACAAATTATATACATTCATAACTGCAGGGCTCTTTGCAGTGTACCCATGATCAAATTTGATGTGATCAACAAGAGTCTCCGCCTGTAAACAGAATAAATAAAGAGCATAAAACATTTTATATCAAGGTCAAAGTGATAAATCCACAAGTAAATATTTTGAAAACTGCAGATATACCTTCCATAACTCCCTAAGGCCACAAACTAAGCAGTCCAGCTCATTTGGAGAGAATATTTGCAAACAGGAGATGTCAAAGACCTGATTGCAAGAAACCATCAGAATAAACAATGTCATATATTTCGTCAACATATTCGCCTACCAAAGCACAGGATAAATTCCATTGCATATTTGACACAAGTATTAACAAGCTGAAACATCATCTGTTATGCATAAATATGACTCCTAAACTACTGGGAAAATTTTAAATGGATGCAACTGAATACTTGCAAACTAGTCCAGTTCATTTGGGATAAAATTTGCAAAAAGATGTCAAAGACTTGATTGCCAGGAGCATCACAATAAAAACATGCCATATATTTGCACCTGAACATGACCGCCTACCAGAGAACAGGATTAATGTCATGGTATATTTGGCACATGTATTGTTAGGCTGAAATAATCTGTTATGCAGAAATATACTTCCTATTGGGCCAAATTTTATAGATACAACTGTGTCTTAGTCAATGAAGGATCCTATCAATCCAACTGATTAACAATTTATTGTTTTGGCACAAGAAAACTGCATTTCAGTTCACTTAGAGCAATCAGAATATAGAAATGGAAAAATGAATAGATTGGTCAAACTTAAGCAAGATTGGGGATAGATTTGAATTCTGAATTACCAAATTCATGCCAAAAATCAATGGTATTCATTTATCCTCCAAAAACTGTTAATTGGAGGACACACAAGGACAAAAGAACTCTTCTGCTTTCTTTGGTGAAAAAACAAAGAAACTAAGATAAGCAGAACGGTTTACCTCGTTAAACCCTGCCCTAAATGCTTCCATTTGCCTTAATATTCCACTCCTTACAGTGGCATCTACTACCAGTGAAATATACTCTCCCAAGTTGTGTATATCCACCTAGAAGTCAACAGGAAATTATTTAAAATCCCAATGAATTACAGCCAATAAAAACATTTTTGATGAAGAGAAGAGAAAAGATAAATCTAGTTGTTAAACATTACATTCTCATCTCCCGACTTCAAGATGTAATCAGGATAGCCAGGTAATGTGAAATCTAAACAAAGATCCTCAAGCGATGCTCCACGGAATTGCAGTTCAGCAATTGCTTCAGGATTATCCCCACCTATTGATTCTAAGTACTGTTTGCGACAGACCAATGCCTGTAATTCTTGCAGAACTTTCCCAAACTCGTAATCAAAAGAAAGGATGTCATGCAAATCAAGTTCCTGCAAATGACGCAGAATTTATTTATCCGAAAATACAGAAACAAGTAAAACATCATGCACTTAGAGACTTTAAATTGTATGACGATGGAAAAATTCAGTGTGCATGATCTACCACCTAAATTAAGACCAAAAAGCTCACCTGACCAACAACTAGCTTATAGAATGCCGTGGATAAAGGAAGGTCCAAAAGTCGCCCATCTTGAAGAGCCTTTGCAATAACCCGTCCAAGAAGCCGGAAGTATTCCATTACTTTAGAGAATTGGCTGCCATCAGAAGAATCAGAATTTTGAGGCCAAGGACGAGGAAACAAACCAAGAGGGGCCCGGACCAAATTCCCAGCATCAGCTGTCCTGTCCTTATTATCATTGCCTTCTTTTTGTACAGATGATTTCTCCAACGAAGAATTTCTCCACATCCCCAAATTAGCCTTTTGTAAGTCATGACTCAAAAGGGTATAGAACTCCAGAGTAGGACCCAATCCTGTCCCCACCTCACCAAAATATTCTACCTCAAGTACAGCCTTTTGGCCAGAATACATTTCCATAACTTTCGCAGCAGAATCTAAAATACGATTACGAGAAACACGAACTTTTTGCCGTTGTAGTCTACCAATCCTGACTTCTCTATCATTGGAGGATCCTTGCCCATCAGCACCTTGCTGCTGCTGTAGCCAGGATAATGCACGTGACAATCCAAAAGCAGTGGAGTAGAAAAACTGCCTCCGAGTCTCAAATGGAAACAAAAAGGGGCATGCTTTGGTCAGCTGGTTACACCAAGATGGAAGACTACCACTACATAATGCAAGAGGGTCCTGGATTTGTCTTGCAAGCTTTGGTGTAAGCTTACTATTAACAAATTCTTCATGAGGCACTCTAACCCCTCTAGTACTCAACTCATCAAGGCAAGAAATCATCCCTTCAGCAAATTTATCACAAACAGATTGGATTCTCAAACGCGGTCCAAGTTGGTTCAACCCTTCTAACACACGCAATAGTGCAAGTATATTGTAAGTTGGGTTTGTCTTCTCCATGTCACAAGGAAGATCACCGTGCAAAATGCCATCTAGAAGTGATGTCCGATATGAACTAGCATCAGAACTCAAACCAGCAGCTCCACTAGACATAGACTTCACCGTAGAACCTTGTAATCCAGGTGAGGACTGAGCCTCCGCCTTCTGGTAAGTAATTGTATAAATGTCACCCCATAGCCTGCTTCCATCACTAGTTACATAGTCATTCACATTATATCGTACATCTTCATCTTCATCCATAACTAGCTGTCGCTGGATGGCCTGGTAGATGGTCAGGTTACGGTTTAGCTGCTTTCCACCTGCAGAAAATATCAATCTGGGAGTCTCACTTGAGCCATTAAGTAGACGTCCATGTCTATCTCTGGTTGCCCTTAGTCCCCTTCCATTTGAGGAAGCAAGCCCAGCCATAGCAGCTGCAGCGAAGGACATTGCACCCCTAGAGCCAAAAGAGCCAGCAGTACGAAATTCTGTTGAATCTGAGCCTCTACCAACAGCTGATCTGCTGCCTGAACCGGAAGCAGGGTTTGTCTGACTCTCAATGGTTGATGGGGCGGCAGAAGCAACAGCATTGTCTTCAACTGAATCACCCAAAGTGACATCATGTACCTTGTCAGCCATGCAGAGTGGAAGAGAGTCATCCCTTAGCACCTGAAACAGATATATGTTTAGCAGAGTCCATTTGCATCACTAACCATAACATAGTATGCACTAAATAAATGAGCAGTGAATCTTGAAAATATTTCTTCTTAACATAACACCCCATGAACATAAGTATGTGTTCACCTTAAATTATTACTTTTAACACCACACACCATGATCCAAAAAGGTATTTGGTCTACTATAATACAGACAGTACTACATGACATGCCATTCTCATTTCAATATCTTTTATGCAAAGGCGAAAATTCTATAACTCCGCAAAATAAAAGAGCTATCCTATTTGAGTTATTGCTTAAAAAATGACAACTTTGGAGTACAAATGTCTGGAAATCACAGAGTGGTACAGAAAATCTAATTGCTTACATCTTCATGGTCATCATCGTCGTCTTCTGAGATATCATCATCTTCTAAGACAAGGGCATCATCAATTTCAACAGGGGATATGTCCAGCTCTTCATCCTGCAAGTGAAACCAACAACTGCTAGCATGACAATCTTATGCAGGAATCGAAGTAGCATACAAAAACAGTATTACACAGTATTTAAGGGATGATATCTCTATCTCAATTGCCAACTGGGTGCTGTAATCTCAAAGTGGAAAATTATATTAAAAGGTTGCTAGTGTGTCTTTTGCATAAGGGGAAGTAACACTAAATTAGTATTAGAGATAGTGTTAAAATGCATTCTCCATTATTTATGTCAATTCAAGAACGGTGGTGATCTTAAGAGTGACCTGAATGACCAGGACAACTATGATTATACACATGCGAGTAGTCTACCTCGGAACTAGAATCTCCATTGGGTTCTTTCACTTGGGCATCTTTGTCTAGAGCTGCTTTTCTCCGAGCAGCATTTCTTGTTTGAGCACCTTTAGACTCCTCTTGAGGAGGTTTCAGAATAGCTTTACCCTTCCCCTTTGATTTACTGCTGGCCTTTTCTTGAGACAAATCACATCTAGGTGCATCTCCTATATTTACAGCAGTTCTTGACCTAGTAGAATGACGACGAGTGTTTAAAGCAGGAGTAGAGGAGGAAGGTGATGAAGCACCTGCAGGAGCAGCAACAGCAGCTGTCCCCAATTCAGAATTTCTGGCAGATGACAGTTGTTTCTGTCCAGGCTCACCCCGTTGAACTCTTGGCCAAAGGAAATCTTCCACTGCTGCTAGACTTGCCAATGGATCTATCAGTACTACAGTATTTGAATAATCTCGAAGTGATTTTTCCCCTGAGGCTCTACAAAGACGTAGCTTGAATGGTTGAGATAATGCACTAAGACCTGAGGACATGCGTGCGCCCCCACTTGAGGACCTAGCAGAGTGACTAAGCACAACAGGGAATCGCTCCAAGGATGACAAAGCATTTTGAAGCTTTTGAACTATAATAGTCATGGGAGCTTCACTCCCTTCCACCACTCCTGCAGGAAGAGCAGCTGCAGAAAACAATTGGTATCTTTTGAGTGCCTGTTGTCTAAGCTTGGGTAGATTAGTATCTGAAAACTTCTCCTTAGAGAAGCATCCAAAGGAAAAATAGTTTAGCAAAGAGCTAACAACTCCGCTTCCTATGAACTCAAAAGTAGAAACACCATCCCCTTTGCTTAGTTCAGCAAGCATTTCAGATATTATTCCAATTAAATCCTCCTCCTTGCCAGGATAAAGCTCTGCAATGCGTCCAGAAGCTTTAGATTTCCCCTTAGCCTTTGTTTTTTGATCCTCAACAACAGCACTCAACTTCGCACAGAGGTTTTTTAAGTGCAATAAATCATCAGAAACACCTACATCAGTAGTTGCCCCAGTACCAGAAGAGAAGTACTTATCCTTGAAACTCTTGGCAGCATTACTGACTGTAGTACGCAGATTAGAGCTGAGAGAAGGAATCTCTACTGAACTAGGTGGTGAACCAATGCTAACTGAAGCAGAATTCTTACATTCATCAATAATGTTCGCATCAGAATTAGAATTGTCACTACGCCGGCGGGAACGCCTAGAGCGCGATGATGTTCCTGGAATTGAATCACCGTCTTTCTCGGGGGTAGATGCTTGAGCTGAATTAGTATTCAGTGGACTGGAGAGTATCAATGAGTCAACCGCATGAACAACGCCTTCTCTCACAAACATCTTCGTAAATGTTTCAGGGAGCTTTTCTATGAGAATTTCTGCAATTTGAAGGGCAGGAACCAGTACTTGTGGATCCTTCCAAGCTAGCACACCAGCTAGAAAACTGGAAATTTGATGACTAATTTAGTAACAAAAGCAAAAGCAAATTCACTAACTACGAGGACTAGCACACAAACATGGATATACTAGAACATCACCAAGTTGACTGTACCTCGAAATATTTGTTGAACTGTTTAAAGATGATATCATATCTGCACTGCTGAAGTACATCAGTTTCCCAATCACAGAAAGGCATTTGTGACGGACAGGGCCATTCACACTGGACCCATATATCTGTTGACAAGAGAAACATTTCAACAAAAGCTTGACAAATTCTCAATGCAACATGAGCATCAAATTTAAAGCAGACCTGAATTAGCACAGGAAGCAGATCAATTCCAAATTGACGAAGCAATTCAGGCTGTTCATTCAGTAGCTTCTCGCGAACGGATGCATCAGCAATATTCACATTATTATCATCTGGCTTGCCAGAGCTACTGTTTGGGCATTTCTTGAAAAAAGATCCTCTGACAAAATAATTTGAACTAGCTGGAAATGAAATTGTGCCTTGGGGGAGTGGAGGAAGAAGTTCATTTGCAAGGTTAACAATCTCAAAAATCTAGAAAAATATAAGAAAAGATACATTGTTAATAACTTGAAGAAAATCTTTGAGATAAAGCTGTGACTGAAACACTACTGGGTATTAATATTACGATTTTCCTAACCTATACCGTAAGGGCATAGGATAAGCATAACCAGTTTGGGAATAAGTAACCTAAAAGGAAATGCACAACCCCTTAGATGCAGAGCATGGTATTAATATTATAGTAAGCAAGGAAATGTATACACTCTTCGAAAGCAAAATTAAACCTGTAAAAAACTAAAAATATCAAATCTTTCCAAAACAAGATGTTTATCCTATACCCTTAGGGCAATTTGACAATCCAAAAAGGGAACAGAGCATATATCTTTACAGGTAGTGCAAAAAGTAAGGTATCAACATTTCTTTCATAAGAATAGTGCACCAAATATGTAGCCTAGAGGTCAATAGGCACCATACTCAGCCTCCAACAGCCACAATTGATGACAATGCCTATCTTTACATGTTGCTTGGGTGACTTAGAAATTTGTAGATCTATTTTACATAAATTTCCTTTTTCTTTCTTGGAGTATGACAGCTGCCTAATACCACACACTCATGACATTTTGTTTCAGGAAAAAATTACAAAAAGTGTCTCCACTGGAAAAATGCCTTGATGCCTAAAAATGTCATTGACCAAAAAACAGTTCCTTGCTTTAGAAAAATTAAGAATACATCATTTAGCTAATCAGCATGCAAAATTCGACTAGTTCAGATATCCTTGCAGTGAATAAATAGTTGAAGCAATAACCTCATCTAAAGCAATCTGGTCATTCCTAAGTGTCTTCTTCTCAAAGACATCATATATGGACAAGTACTAAGAAAAACGTCATAAAGCCTAGTCCTTCACAGGCCTGAAGACATTCCCGCCCAACATGCAACTCATCTAGAGTCTAAAACAGTAGCAACAATAAAGTAGCTACAGATGTCAAGGACTAGTATTTCAAGAACCAGCAATGGATAGAATTTTACAGTTACTCAGTACGTGAATGCTTTTTCTTTTCTTACCTACCTGCATCCAGGACCATTAAGAGAATGAATCAAATGTGCCATAGCCACAACTTCGGTTCATAAAAATGACAAAAACACATAAATCTTTTAAGACATTTAGCGGCAATCAATTATGAAACAGGCCCTATCCAACTATATTTAGCTTCAGATAAGAAGCAGCACACCCCTTGCAGAGGCAATATTGCACAGCAATACAAATGATGCTCAACAGACTAGGGATTCATTGGTGGAAAACGAATATAAATAACTAGAAAAGAAGTTGTACTTCCATAAGGAAGTAGGAGAAGAAAACCAAACCTGTTCAGGTGGCCTGCTTAGAGCTGCTGAGACTGACAAGTTTCCCACTTGACCCGTACCTGCTAATATATCCTTGAGAATACCACTTGTGCCCAAAAGAAGCAATGTTTTAGCTCCCACAGTTGACCCACTTGCGCAAGTTGACAGAAGACGAATCAAACCCTACACAACAAGAGAAATTATTGCTGGTCTACCAATATGCATATTACATTTGCTAAAAGCAACTTGTTAACTCGTACAGTGTAAGTAGAAGTACTCAGGGATGCCTGACCACCACCAGCACTACTCGTGGATATAAGGGATGCAGCTTGAGTGACCAGTCCATGGTTACAGAGTTCATCCAACTTTTCAGGTGATGATGTAAAAGCCTCCACAATACGAGTGAGGCAAACAGAAGCATGTTCCAAAACCTAGGCAACAAAAGAACACGTGAGATATCGAAATGAAGAGAAAAAATCGATCAATAATTTGCAAAAAGTGTCAATGTCAACCAGACTCCAATGTAACAGGCTAACAACCAGACCTTTGAATCATGATACTGAAGAAGATTTGTTAAGTGAGGAACAGCCTCCATAACAAAATCAGCGGCATCAGAAGGGAGCTTCTTGCACATGTTTGCAGCAGTAGCTAGTGCCACCCTCTGGACCATCAAGAACATAGGTTACTAATGATAGTGCCAGTAAAATAAGTTCCATACTGAAAGCTTAGGTACCTGGACTCCGGTTGAAAAGAAATCAAGATAAGAAAGCACTGCCATCAACGCCCCAGCTCGTAAGCATGCAGTCGGGTGCTCCTGAGCTATCTTCTTCAGGGCTTGCAAAGACTAATTCCACCAGAAGCATTACAAGCACGTTAGTTTGCACTTTGCAATTCAATATAGCTATAAATTCATTTAAAGCTTAGTATACATTAAACCAAATAGTAAAATGCCTAAAGGCCCAACGAATTCAGCATTAACAAGAATACACCATGAAATAAGGAATATTTCAAAATGATCGCACTTCCATTTGAAAGCAATATGTAAAAATTTATTTATAAGATTAGAAATTCACCTGCTCTGCTAAATCCATGTACTCAATAGTCAGCAACCGGGCACAAAAACAGGAGACTGCACCATAGTGAACCACAGCAGCACACGATGAAGGCAAAACATCGACTAGGTGCGTTATGGCCCTTGCAGCCAAGAGCATAATATCAGGGTTGGTCTCATGATTAAGCAGACCCACAAGAACAGGCACAAAGGAATCAACAGAGAAAGTACTGAGAGAATCCTCAGTCCCGATGGATAGCATTTCACAAAGCTGAGTCAAGGCCTCAACCTGCTTTCCATCCTCACCATCAGCCCTCAACCCCGAGAGGATCTTCTTGAGTCTACCGCTCTGATGAGAAGAGGAAGCGGATGCAATAGCCGAC
Organism: Polygonum maritimum; assembly: GCA_963924305.1. Taxonomy (NCBI): domain Eukaryota; kingdom Viridiplantae; phylum Streptophyta; class Magnoliopsida; order Caryophyllales; family Polygonaceae; genus Polygonum; species Polygonum maritimum. The sequence goes on from OZ002733.1 coordinate 38,586,349, forward strand.
GAAGGGAGCAGGTCATCAAGGCCAGCACCGAGTTTGCGGAGCAGTCCTTGGAGGGCACTGCTAGCAGAGGTCAGATTCTGGTGGAGGATTCCAAACCCACCTTCACTGTCATTGTCATCGTCATCGGCACCATTACCATCAAGGTTCAAAATGCCCCTAGCAGCAGCATCCCTGTCAACCGACCTAGGCCTAACCTCGTGCTCCTTCTCCTTCCCTTTATCAGAGTTGTCCCTATCGGAGCCTTGGTTCCGGGCTCTGCGGCTGGAGCCGGATTCGTCCATTGCAAGAGAGGAAGAGGGCAGTTCTTGGGTCTTCGAAGCGGAGCGAGAGCGGGTGACGGGGGCAGAAGAGGAGGAGGTGGCGCTGGAGGAGGACGAGGAGAGGCGAGAGCGCTTGGCAGCGCGGGTGGTGGGGCCCACAGAGGAGGAAGGAGAAGGAGATGGGGCTGATGAGGACGCCTCCGCCCGCTTCCGGCTACGAGTTTCCATACAAAACCCCCAAACCCCGGGGAGAGAGTTCAACCGACCTCAAGATCAGTCGTTGGCGGACTCTACCATCATCAAACCCTAGAAAACCCTAACTGCAATTCTCCGATTGATCAGAAACCCTAGAGAAAGAGAAACACAAAGGGGGGGATATATTAATATTCTCCGCCGCAACCACAAACCCCTATCAAGTGAATTCTATCACTACCGAGTTCGATCAGGATGACGTCGATCGCTTCTCCGAGCTCCCCTATCGAAGAATCCCAAATTGGTTTGGGAGGGAGAGAACGGGCTGGGTTGAAGGGCAAACCCTATCAATGAATCAATATATTAATTAAAATTAAGGCAAGCGAGAGAGAATTGGCTCATGTTCGGCGGTGTGTGAGAATTGTAATGTATCCGCGGATCTGCCGAATCTGCGTGACGATTGTTGCTTTGTCCCTGTGAGAGGAAAAGAGAGAATAATATGGCAGCAGATGGGAAGGGGGGAGAGAGAGAGGAGGCAGAAAGAGGAGGTTGCTTTAATGGCGGTGAATGCACCTGCGGAGAAGGGGCGTATTTATCGGCTACAAGCCTAAAACGGGACGACTAAAGAGCGCCAGGTATATATATCGGTAAGCAGCAAGTACGATCGGAGTAGCCAAAGAGTTTGACATACCAAACACTCCACACTACACGCCTAGTTACCTCAATCGTGCACGATAGAGGGCTCATGTGCATCAAAGGATAGTTATATGTGCCAAATGTAGGGATGGGCATTGGTCCAGACCCGGACCGGACCGGGACTGATAACATGGAAAAATATAGATTGGGGACTGGACCGGATTATGGCTGCATTTTGCACTTTTTTTTAAGTGCTTACAAACACTCTATTGCTCATAAGCAAAAAAAAAAATCAACAGAGGAAAATAAGCACAATATTATTGTGTTGCCACAAGTACTAGTTGGGTTCGCCTAGAGCATCCGCAAGAGATGAAAACTGACTACTAGCCCGCTCTAAAGATAATAGGGCAAATCGCCGCCGTGGAGTCTCGAACCCGAGACCTCATGGTAATACCATGAGTGCTCAACTAGTGAGCTAATGCGACAAGCGCATTCCTTATTACTCCTTCTTCCCCAATTACCCTTCCTTTCAACCCCCATGATTTCTTCTTCCCCAATTACCCTTCTTTTCAACTCCCACGAAGTTGGAACCGACGGCGTCTTCTACATAGTCGGAGGCCTCAAGGCCGGAGCCATGTTCTCATCGTTCGGACCTTCACGCGCCGCCGCCACCCTCAGAACCGAGGCGCAGGCCTACGCCAACTCGATGGACCTGTACGACGTCGAGACCGGCGCTTGGCTCAAGAGCCGATCCGTTCCAGGCGGTGGCTGCGTGGTGGCGGCTTCTAGCGCGTATGGAAACGTGTACGTGCTGGTCAGCCACACCGTCGAGCTTTCGTTCTAGCGGTTCGGTGCTCGAAGAAGAGGTGGAGCGTTTGGGGAGTGGGGTAGGATGAAAGGACCGTCATTGCCAGCATAGGTGAGATTGGACAGTTCGGTGAGGTTTAGTTGTGTAGGGGCGAGGGATAGACCTGGGTCCGGTTAACCGAACCGCCGGTTCCAGTTCGGAACCGGCGGTTTAGATTTGGGTTTATGTTTACCTTGGGGAACCCGGTTAGCCGGTTCCGGTCTTGACCGGTTTCCTCCCGGTTCCAGTTCTGGTCCGGTTCCGGGGTTTTTTTTATTTTTTTATTTCCACAAGTGACCGCAGACGCGTCCAAAAGAAGGCGGTCGCGGCTCCCCTACCGCGCCCGCGGATCCCATCAAGGAGAAGATCATCTTCCTCCTGGATGAAAACCACGTGTGCGGTAATGTGGCCGCACCCGCGGTTTTGATCCAGGAGGAAGATGATCTTCTCCTTGATGGGATCCGCGGGCGCGGTAGGGGAGCTGCGACTGTGGTTCCTTTTAAATTTGACTCATTTTTCGATTTTGGTTCATTTTATCATTTAAAACAAAACTGTTTGGGAAATTAAAGGGCTTGAACTTAATATTAAGTTGCCTACGTATCTTCTTGGGGTTTTAGAGGAATCAAAGCCCACGTAGTTCTCTTACCTTTTAGTTTGAAACCCCACTTACCACCTAAGACGACCATTCGATTTCGGAGCCGGTACTACTAGCAGCGTCGTCATCACATAAGCCGTCGAAGGAAGAATCCGTTATTACCGTCAATTGTTGTCTAATTTCCGCCTTTTTCCAATCGGCCACACATACTTGAGCTTCCAATATCTCGGGTTTCATGCTAGTTCTCCTCGGGTTGAGAATGTGTCCACCTTGGCTAAAAGTTTATTCCACCGCAACCGTTGAGGCGGGAACGGCAAGAAGTTGAATCGCAATTCTTGAAAGTGTTGGGAAGTTCTTCTTTTGCCATCTCCAAAAATCTAAAATATCAAAACATTCATAGCGATAGTCAAAAGAAGTTGTTAGATAGTTTTCAAACTCTGCACTCGAGCTCGAATGCCTTGGTCTCTTGGTTTGGTTTCGTAAAAAGCTAATTCCTCTCTCCAAACCCCTATCAATAGGACCAAATACTCCGCCCAATGATTATGATGGAGAAGGTGGAGGTAATGATGAGGAAGATGAAAATGAACCTCCTGCGCCTCCGCTACAATCATCCTCTTTGTACAAATCCTCAATGTTAGTTCTAACTTTAATCATCATTTCTGCAATTTGAGCATCATTATCAAATTCATGCAAGGGTAATTCCAAAGACTCGTAATAATCTCCTAATAAAGTTTCCAAACCACTAAGTCGTTATCTAGGATCAAAAACGCAAGCAACAAGATAGATATCGAGAATAAATTTGTAATAGATCAACCATTTCGACTTCATAGCATCAACAGCGGAAGTCAATTCGTGGATTTGAATCCCCACATAGAAAGCACAACCAACATTCACGACTTCCACACAAAATAGATGAGAACAAGGTTGATAAACATGACTAAAAGTTAAAGTTGCATCTTGAAAAACTTTTAAAACTTTTGAGATTTTGTAACAAAAATCTCAACACTCTACAATACTAGGAGAGTTAGGAAGATATTGAGCAACAAAAGAAGATAAAACATCCTTATAAGGCATGCATGCATGAATCAATTCATATGTGGAGTTCCAACGATGGGAAACATCCTTTGGAAAAATCCTAGGATGAACACCGTTATTCATACAAGATCTTCTCCATGAATCGGTTAGTCGGTTGCTAGCCCACATACTTTTAATAACATTTCTAACAGGCTCAATATATTCCTTTAAAACATTCATACCACTTTTCACACATAGGTTTAAAATATGGCAAACACATCGTATATGAAAATATTTCGTACCAAGATTTCGTTGACAATTGTCAAATGAAATGGAAAAACCTCTACGAAGAAATCTATATTCTTCCAAAATAGTACGAATAATGTTACTAATTTGTATAACGGTATGATCAATATCGAATATTCTAAAAGCCAAAACACGCTTTTGCATAGTGTAATGATCATCAACAAAATGGCATGTAAGATCCATGTATGCATGCATTCCATAACAATCACTCCAAATATCACTACAAATAGACACTTTAACATCATTTTCACTAAAAAAAATTAACCAAGGCACATTTACATTTTTTATATGCTTTGAGTACATTACCTCTAATTGTTTTTCTAGTAGTCCTTTTATAAGCGGGTTGCACAAGAGTAGACATCCATTCATGAAAACCCGCTTTGTCGGCAAATTGAAATGATAAATGATCAATACATATGGCTTCGGCAAGACCATACATACTAGAATTATGATCATAAGTAAATAAACTAGGAGCATGAGAAGAAGAAGATGCAAACCCGGCGAGTTGCGTTTGTCCTCGCATCATTCACATCTTGTCGGGGTGGTGCTTCTCCAAATGAGTCCTCATTGTTCCATAGCCTCCTCCTTGTTTCCATTGATATTTCTTGTCACAATAGTTACAAGTAACAACACATTTCTTAGTAGCTTGATCGATCTCGCCTTTTCGAAAATGTTTTGTAAAAACTTCGGAAGCAAGCTCTCGAGTGGACGGAGTGGTAGAGGATTGTTGTGGTGCTTGAGATGATTCCCGATCTCCCACATTTCCTTGTCTTGGAATGGGAGGGGGCACCATCGGCGGAGGCATCATCGTATGGTGCATACTAGCCTCATTTTGAGCATCACTCTCTTGTGAGCCAAAAATGTGATCATATAATCCATCAATTTTGGAGAAAAATATGTAATCGAGAAGTCTAAATTCAATGAATCAAGAATTACAATATTTGAAAGACAAGTATGTGTTTTGGGTGAATTAACCGCATAAACGCGTTACTTCGCTACTATGAGTGAACCCTAGTCACAAAGTTGCCACAACGTGTTACAAGCTATGAACAGAATGCAAATAAAGTGGTTAACAAATATTAAAAGGATTGTAATTGTAAAGATCGAGAAAAGAATTGTATTGATCGTGTGATTGCTATTCTTGGTTACAAACACTTCGACTCCAGAACAAAGCTTTGACAATGCTTGATGTTTAAACGTAAGAACACTAGAATAATAGAGCTTTTTGGCAAGTATAATTGTGAGAGGTGTGCGTGCAGATTGTCTCCCCTTTCAGCCTCTATCCTTCCTTTTATATTCGAGTTTCCATCCCAATTGTGCCGTTGATAAACCTTCTCACGAGATCCCGAGAATCTCACCCTCACGGTTATGACTTTATACGTTAATATCATTCCATTGCTACAGTCTTGATTGCTTCATTATGGACGAGCGAAATCATCGGGGCTCTTAACTGGTGTGGATGAATAATTAGTGATGGGCCTCCCCACTCTCGCGTTTGTGGGCTTGGATTCCTGATGGCCCAACAATACCCCCTCAAAAAGCCCGGGGAAAATTCTCACTAGCGGTTTCCTAGGGTTTTTGAATCTCAACTCCTTTTTTGGGAAGTTGTAGCGGATTAGTGTCAAGTCCCATCAATCTTCTATTTAAGAAGTGTTATGATGACATGCAGGCTCTTATTGCTTCGTTCCCGCTCCCAAGGTACGCTCTTCCCTCCTCTTTCTTCATCGTTCTTCTTCGTCTAATTTCCATGGCACCTTCCAGCCCTTCTTCGCGTTATCTAAAAACCTTTTTGGCCCCTTCTTTTTCACCTTCCAACATCGTTACCTCTGCCGGCTAAAGGAATTCGACCTCCGAAACCCCATGGGAGTTTGCTTCCTCTGTGGGCTTCCCTTCTCACACAGAAATTTTCCTTCCCCCTGCCGGAATTCATGCCGACTTCTTTGCGGATGATTGGGTGTGCTTGTATGAGTACCCCTTTCGCATTGGTCACCGATACCCCTTTTCTCTCCTCGTTACTGATTTTTTGACAAAAATGGGTGTCTCGCCGGGGCAGTTACTCCCTCAAGTCTGGAGGCTTTTGCTTTCCGTTGAGTGGTTATGCTCTTCGCAAGGCATCGCTTTTAGATCTGAAGATTTCTTTTTGAACTATCGCGTTTCTAAGGGCGGTCCGGGGCGTATCACGTTGAAAACCCTTAGGACTAGTCTGATCTTGTATTCAATAATTTCAAATCTGGCCGGGGCTGGGCAGATCAGTTCATGGCCTAAGCACGTAAGCTTGAGGGTTGGTACTACCACTACTAGAAGGGAGGATCGTCAGGCAGACGATGTGGGCGCTCTGAAACATTCTTCAGGTGGGAGTTTGTTGAGAGTTGAAAGATTCAATTACAATTGGAATCAGTCTCCAGGTGGGAGATTGTTGAGTATGGAGCCTGATTCGGATTGGGTGGAAGAAGACGGAACGAGCCAAGACCAAAAGACGAGGAAGAGAAGACAAAGAAGGGGAATCGGAGGTTAGGTGCTAGAACTCGGGATGAAGGGGCCAAAACTCCCCGAGTTTTGGGTGGCTTTGGGCGAGTTTCAGGGCTTTACTCGATCTCGGCCCTGAAAACTCTGGATGGGGTGACGAAAACTCCCCCAAGTTTTTAAAGGGTCACCCCGAGTTTTCAGGCGTCTGCGGGATTCGACGCGTTTTTCAAGAGGATTGCATATCTTTTGGGGATATTTTGTTTCCTTAGGAAAATTATATCTTGTAGGTCTAGTTTTCCTATTTATACTCGACTTGATTATTGTAATTGGTGTGTTACCAGAAAAGTATTGAGAGAGATCTTGAAAGCAAGATTGAGAGGTTAGGCTTAGGAAGAATCCTTGTAAACCCTTGATTCCTCTGATCTAGTGGAGAATCCCTGGCTTGGTAGTGCCCCCAGACCTAGTCCATGGGACGAACTGGGTCAACAATTGCTTGTGTTCTTTGTCTAGGCTGGCTTACTATCCATCAATTTGCAGGAACGACCCGTAATTTCCCCAACATTTGGAAGACAACCGAGGGATTTTTTAGGATGAGAAACTTGTGGTGCAAGCAAAGCTTTTTAAGTTGTAAGGTATTCTCTTTTAATGCGCTATATTTTCTCTTTATTTTTCGAATCTAATTACATGAAGTTGGATGGAATCTTATAAACAAGTTGGGCTCCCATGTCCTCCTGAATGCAAAAACTCAATCTATGAAAAATAAAAGAACCACTCTTAACATTGTTAGAGTGGCTAATAGCAAGAGACTTAATACGTGAGAGCGTGTCCAAAGCTTCCTTTCAAATTCCCCAAATGTAGAAAAAGCAAAGGGGTTAAATTTGTATCTGTGCTCTTCACACTTGGATTCATACTTCCTCCTTTTCCTCTCAATGGCGTTGTGCAAGGCCAAGCCAAGCGCCCAAGAACTCACACCCGTACCAGCAAAAGGAGAGACTCCGGTCACATCCACACACGCGTCTTTTAATTGAAAGTTTGTTTCTTTGGTGATGTCTTCCCAATTCTTTGTGATTGTGATTTTCATGATGATTTATGAGTAGTCATTTCTAGGGTTGGGGTAAAACCCAACAAGATTATGCATGCTAAGTATGAATCTTTGATCAAAAATCATTCTTTTAATCTCTATCTTTTATCCTTCTTGATTGATTTTAATTCCTTGATAAAAGTTGAAGCATGTTCATGTTCATAATTGAATTGAAAGATTAAATTGTGAATTCGGATGAAATTTGGGTTTTGAAGCGAAAGTGAAATTCCCTAGAAAACAAATAAGAGGAAAGTGTTTATTTTAATGAAAGTTGAAATAAATGCTTGATTTTATTAGCGAAATTCATAATTGAGATTATTCTATGTTTGATCACTGATTTATGAATTACATGCATAGCTTTGTTGCTGTGAATCCTTGCCTTAGATATTTTTAAATTTGATTTTTAAGTCTCGTAACTGTTCGTTGAGGGTCGGTACTGAGCGGTTGTCTGTCTTGTCTTGTGTTGTTTCCCTTGTTTCGTGTTAGCAATTGATAACTAGGCTTTGATTCTTCGAACTCCATTGGACAAACCTGAGTCCGCTATACTTAGCAGGATCTTGATCTACATATTTATTTTCTTGTCTAGGATCAAGAATCCCTTTCAACACCGTCGGCGGCGGAAGGTGCCTGGCGGAGGGGGGACGGCAACGGGTGGACAGCGGGGAGAGGAGAGGATAAAGACAAAAGGGGAAAAGAGAGAGGGGGTTATTTGGAAAAATAAAAATAAAATGTTTATGGTAAGACATTAGCACGAAAAGGTGAGGCATTTGAAGCTTTTAAAACTTGGTTAATCTTAACTAAAAGACAATTCAGCTTAAAGCTTAAATGTTTGAAAACTAATAATGGCTTAGGGTTTTGTAATCATGCTTTCAATGATTATAGCATGCAAAATGAAACTAAAATACACTTAGCGGTTCCATATAGCCCTCAAATAAAATGGAACTACGGAGAGAATGAATAGAACTCTTCTTGAAAAAGCAAGATGTAGTTAATAAGTGTTGGCATGAAATCTTCTCTATGGGGAAAAGTTGTAATGACTACAATTGTTCTCATTAATAGGTCTCCATCTTCTAGTATAAATTGTAAAAAACAATTCAAGAAATATGGTCCAGAAAGAAGCTTTATATTGCAACTTCTCAAGGAAAGTTGCAACATAAAGCTTAAAAGGTTGTAATTTCTAGGCTATCATGAAGGGGTTAAGGGTTATAAGCTTCTGTTAGTTTATCCTAGGGGTTGTAAAGTTATAGTTTCTAGAGATGTGACCTTCAATAAGAAGGAGTTCTATTTTAAAACAAAACTTACACTTATGAACGAGAATACAAATACCAACACACTTGAGGAACAAGAAACAAAGGCCCAGGTGGGGCACTTCTTCATACCTGGTGACAATAATTAAGCAAATGAACTAGAGGAGTTTGATATATGCCATGCTAACTCAATTCATATGGATACCTCAACACAAAATATTGAGGATATGCTTAAGGTGATGGAATTCCAACTCAAGAGGGCAACAACAATACACAACAAACCCACAAATTAGGGGGGGTCGTAAGCAAATCTTATAATTCTACTTTTGTTGCTTCAGTTCTTCTATAATGCACGTTTTGAATGATGATTCCGTAATTGAAATGCATGTTTCTGATGTTGAATTAAATGTTGATGATGATAATGTTGATGCTCTTGTCTATAACAATGATGTGATTGAGGCTAATGATTTTGCTCTAATGAAAACCTTTTGCATGACTTAGCTAATTATTAATTACCAAAAGATGGAGAATTTGTCTTGCTGGTTGTTGATGTTGTTGCTCATTTGAATCTTGAATCTTATGAACAAGTCATGAATTGTAAGCATATACAAATGAACGACTAAAAGCAATACGTGAAGAAATTTAGAGTATGCACATTAGTAAAACATAGACCCTTGTCCCTAAACTTGTAAAAGCTAAGCTTGTTGGATGTAAATGGATTTACAAGGTTAAGGAAGGTACCACTATATTAGACCTTTCTAGGTACAAAGCTAGGTTAGTGGCAAAGGGATCCTCAAAAGAAGGGAATTGACTACAATGACATTTTTGCTCTTGTGGTAAAATATAAAACTATGAGGTTATTGCTTGCTATGGATGTTTTTTTATGATTAGGAACCAAAGTAGATGGAGTTTAAAACTGCTTTTTTACATGAAGATCTCAAGGAAACAATCTATATGAGACAACCAAAGGGTTTTGTAGATAAGCAAAATCCTAAGTATGCTTACTTGTTGAAAAAGTCTATGTATGGTCTTAAGCAATCCCCTAGGCAGTGGAACTTGGAATTAAATGCTTACATGATGTCCATCAATCTTATTAGAAGCAAATGTGATACGTACCTTTATCATAAGCTTGTTAAAACTAAGAGTACTGTGTATGTGCTTCTGTATATTGATGACATATTATTGAACGATAGCTCTATGGTTGAAACTATTGGAGTTAAGCATGATCTTAAGAGGCATTTGATATGAAACATCTAAGATTTGCTTTGAGAACTTTTGAGATTAAGATCATAAGAGATAGGGCTAAGGAAATCATGAAGTATTGTCAAACTGATTATGTGCATAAAGTACTTGAAAGATTCTCTATGATAAATGCTAAGCCTATATCTATACCCTTAGGAGGGCATCTTATGGCTTGTTCTTTTTTTGGGTAGAAAGTACTTTTAATCATACAACTACTTTCATCTCCCTTGAAATATGTGCATTTCTCTCTACTTTTACGTTTTTCAAGATACATAAAAACTACTTTTAACCCAAAAACTAGTTTTCACCCTAAAGTGAAACAAACCCTTAAATTGACTAAGAAAGATTGTCCTTCTAATTCTCCTAAGATTAGGAAAATGTAAATTGTGCCCTATAATGTTGTTGGTTTTGCGGTGTACTTTATGATGTGCATTAGACCTGATATTGGTTTTGTTATTAGTGTTTTAAGTCGTTTCATGTCTAATCTTATTGAATAGAACTGGTCTCGTATGAAGTAATGCTTGAAGTATATTATTGGTACTAAGAATTTTGTTTTAGTATACTCTAAGCATAAAACTAGGATTGATTTAGAGGGATTTATAGATCTTGACTTTTGTAGTAATAAAGATAATATAAAGTCTACCACCTCTTATTTCTTTACATGGGCTAGAAATTGCAAATTTTTGGAAGTCTCAACATCAATCTACTGTGTCTTTGTCCTCAATTGAGGTTGAATATATTGCTACAATAGAGGTCTCTAAGGAGGCTGCTTGGTTAAAGGGTATCTTGAAAGAGATCATTGGGAGAATATACATTCACATGCTCTCTATAGATAGTCAGAGTGCCCTTTATTTGTGTAAGGATCATGTTTATCTTAAGAGGATCAAACTCATTAATGTTAGATATCATTTTATATGAGATGAAGTTGAGAAACAAATAATCAATATCAAGGATGTGAAGATAGTTGGAGATGTAAACCCTAAGACTTTGGCACTAAGATTGTGCCCTCAAATAAGTTTTCCTTTTGTAGGGAGTCACTCAATGTGATATGTGATTGCCAGCGTCGAATGCCACAATCTAGGGTGCGGAAGCCAAAGGTTGAACGATTTCGCAGGATTGGATCGTTTCGCTTATCGCCCTTGCTCAATCTTGTTTGTACCTTAGGATGGAAAGGCTCGCCCTTGGATTGGATTTACCAACAAGGGTTGAATCCTTGAACTTGTGATGGAACGAGAGCCTAGAGTTTGAGGAACCTCTAGGCCACCTATGGAATTGCACACAAGAAACGCCCAATTTAGCACGGTTTACTTCACGAGATGAAAGGAATTTTATGTAAATTAATTGTGGAATTTTTCATGCAATTGTTGGATTAAAAGAGACAAGAACGAGAGGAAGAGAAGAGGGTGCGAGAAGGTTGGTGCGAGTGGATTGCGAACACAAGTGTTCTAGGATGAACACGAGAGCTTCGAATGATGTTGATGATGATGGCCGAAAATTCCAAGCAAAAGAACAAGATAATTTTGGTGGATAATCTCCCAGGACCAGGAAATCAACTTTTCAAAGTCAATTTCCAAGGATCAAATCTCCATTTTCATTGAATTATTCAAGGGTTTATATAGACAAGCTAGGGCCAAATTCTATCTTTCCTAAGAAGATATCCTCAGATAGAATTTGCCAAAAGATATAAAAGATCTAACTAAGATATGGAAATAACTAACTAGATAAAAAGGAAACAATATAACAAACTAACTAAAAGCTACCAAACTATATCTTTCCTAAAAATAGGGCCATGGCTTGCGCTCCAAGGCATGTAGGACGGATGGCATGAGCTAGCACGACCCAAGGGGGTTGGACCTGAGAAGGGGAAAGAAGGATCATCTTGGCACGACCCTGGGAGGGTCGTGCACGACCCTAGGAGGTCGGTCCTAAGATGGATGGCCTTCTATTCCTTCATTTTTGGCTCGAGCTCGACCTTGGAGGGTTGGTCCAGAGTCCTTAGCCGTGAACCATGTTCCTATACTTAGGAAACACATAGAAAAATAAGGGCAAGTGCCCAAAATCCAAAACAATTCTAAGTCTAAAGATTACCAACTAAGATAGGCATGCAAACATCACTACCAATATTAAGGCTTTTTGAAACGGTTAAATTTTGTTTCATTAAGGCCACAAAACCATTTCATTATACTTAATGAAACGGTTGTTAGCCGTTTCAGGCGCTCCCGTTGCTTTAGGCCTAATGAAACGGTTGATTTAAGCTAATGAAACGGTTGCATAATTGTAGATATCAACCGTTTCATTAGCTTCAACCAACCGTTTCATCTTCTGCCCGTTTCATTAGCTATCAAAACCGTTACATTTACTTAAGCTAATGAAACATTATATTCAAGATTGTGAAACGGTTCAATAGTTTTCCTAAAGCATATATATAGAACTATTGAAACGGTTGATTGCTTTCAATATAATATATATAAATCTAAAAATATTACATTTAATTAAAAGAATTATTAATATATAATAAATATAAAGCTCATTTTTTTCTTTTATTGATAAATATAAATTTCATTTTATTACATAAAAAGTTTGCTCTGAATAGGAGCTAGTACAAATGTTTTACATTTCCATCCAAGCTAGAGATATAATACTTTTCTACGCAAATCTAAAATAGCAAGAAAAACTATCTAGTGAGATTACATGTGCAACCTACACACACTAAACTAGAAAATTGTATAAAAACTTGAGATGTCTGTCAGTCTGTCCAACAAAGTCTTGCACTGTGATCTAGAGGCAAGAAGAACCAAACGACTTTCATGTGTGTAAGAATACCAACCCACTGCAAGAAAAAAAAATCAGTTAAACGAAGATTTTCCAACTCAAAATCATACCTCAACAAATCGAGACCATTGCAAGCCAAAAATTCAGCGTTAGTAAACTGCACTCCCATCGAACTGTCTTTCTCTTTAAGCAGCAAAAGAACCCGTTTGATCTGTCATGCAGCATAGCATTAGCTTGCTCTATTTTAAACTGACCAAAAGAATCCAATCAAACCACACACACAGATGGTGACAAATTGTTAGACATGATCATCATGCAAGGAGAGGAAATATGCTCTACTTGATTATGAACCATCTGTTAGAAAAACATAATCATCATTTAGAATCTATAGCAACAAGCACACAAGCTTATGGAAAACTAAAGTTGGCAGGATGATAAAAAAAATCCATCACCACATTTGACTGGTAAGGAAGATAACTCCTAAATATGCACTCATAACCTTCTTTACTATTTAAATTTGACAATATTTAAGTCTTTAAGTTAATATTTTTATGCAAATAGTCCGTTTTATGCTACCTATGAGACTTTCCACTACCCACATAATATATTATTGTAACACAATATGGATCACAGAAGCACAATTGCTATGGATTTAATTTTTAACTAAATAGTTATAGAATCAAAGGTTTTCTAGAGTTCCTACTGATTTGGCATCATCTCCACTAAAAAGAACAATGTTAATTTCTCATCACTTGATTCACTTATGCAAGTCCTCTTTATTTCAGGCACAAGGGAAAGTCTTTCAGGATACAGTGAGCATAAACATCAAAAAATAATATAAATACAACCAGAAAAGTATATGAAAAATGGCTTGTGTGTAAACTAACATAAGCAAAATCCTAGTTTGAAGCTGAAACTGATTTTGAGTCAGAAATGATAAGCACAAGGATTATTTACAGTAGAGACAGTGAATACCTCCTTCAACAAAGAATGATAAGTATCTCTGATGGTTGTCTCCCTCCAAGCACGTAAGTCAAAGATGTTCATCCCATAAGCCCATGCACACTCATCAGGATTTAGACTATGTACAACATAACGATGGGAAAGAGTTGAAATAGTTCTAGAAATGCTTAGACATGACCCACTCATCTTCACCTCTGCATGTTTCTACAGCTCCATTTACCTTGCCCTCAAGATCTATGTGCCAAAGAGGGATAAGATCACGTTGAATTACCACATCATCATCCAAAAAGACCACTTTGTCAAGGGTTGGAAACATCTGTTAAGAAACCAGAAGCATTAAAGTCATCAACTTCAATGTTTTTTTCTTTTTTTGAAATGGTGATAATTAGGCCCCGCCTTACGGCGGGATACCTAGAGCATCCTTTTGGATGAGAGCTAAGAGCTCGTGATGGTTCTAAATAGATTCCCATGAGAGATTGTGGCCCAAAACAGCAATTTTATCAGCCACAGAGTTACACTGTCTACTCCCATGAAAAAAGCGGACTGACTCAAACCCCCGAAGGGACACGAGAATGTCGGCAATAATTCTTTCAATTTCCCATGGGCAGCGAATCTCCCCCATTAACGCTTTGATGACTGTTGTGTTATCCCCTTCTATCTCTAACTTTGTAATATTCATCTGCTTCATTTTTCTTATGCCATCCCATAATGCCAATGTTTCTGCCATTAAAACCGAGACTTTTCCATATGTTCTGACAGCACCGTCAATTGGTTTTCCATCATCATCCCTTATTATTGAGCCTCCGGTCGCATTACCATTACTAAGCTTAGATCCATCAAAGTTTAATTTTATACTTCCTTTGGCCGGTTTCTTCCAAGTTTGCAATTTATTTCGCTTTCTACTTGTAGGGCGACCTTGCTTATTCAGACTCTTTTCTTCATCATCATGCCAGTCTTTCGCATGTTTCCATTGCACTAATTGATTGCGGACGTACATGCTAAGATCTTGTATGATGTCACTGGGAGCTTGTTGAAATAGTACCTTATTTCTCTGATGCCAGATTCCCCACCATGTCACTGCTAGTTCGGTAAATTCTTCCTTCCTTAACTTACTATTCAACATGGATAAAACATTCCGCGGGTTCATTTGGTTTGCGTCAAATTCTCTAATTACTCGTTCTGTTTTATCATTGATACACTTTACTATGGCGAGAGTATGGGGGCACTTAAGCATCAGATGGACCGAGTCCTCGTGTGTAGCATTGCACATGAGGCATCCTTGAGGCACGTCAACATGTTTTCCAATAAGTCTTTGTTTAGTGGGTAACCCATTCATGTCGATTTTCCATAAGAAATTCTTTACTTTTGGGTATGTATCCAGCTTCCATATCCATGTGTTTGGGTTCAGAGACATGTTTTCTTCGTTGGAAATTAGACTTATTGCTGACTCCGTGGAGTACCATCCATTTCTGCTTGGGGCCCAGATTAGTTTGTCATTGATGTCATTTTCTGGGATGGAATTCTTAAAATCTCTTCTATAACATCTCTAGAGATCACTTGCTGCAGTTCCTCTATTTTCCATCTTTTATCCGAGGAAATGAAATACTCAACTTTAGTTGTCAGTCTCACATTATTTGTTGCTGCCCACTCTATAAGTGGTTCCTTCGTGGCCCATCTATCCTTCCAAAAGTTAACCTCCCGTCCATTTCCTATTTGCCATCTCAACCCTTTCTCAAATTCTGGCTTCAATTTCATCAACTGTTTCCATTGCCATGAACTATTTGCCTTTATTTTGTATTCCGAGAGTGATCTTCCCCTTAGATATTTTTCATTAACCACTTGAACCCATACATTGTCTTGTTCAGTAAGAATTTTCCACATAAGTTTCATTTGGAGCGCCTTGTTCATATCTTCTGCTTTTCTAATACCTAAACCCCCATTTGCCTTTGGTTTGTAAATTCGGTCCCATCCGATAAGCAGCTTGTGTTGTCTATCTTTATTCCAAAAGCACGTTCTATTAACGGAATCGATTTCTTCACACACAAGCTTTGGCAACATGAAACTTTGCATTAAATAGTTCGGTTCTGAGGACAGATTCGACCTGATTAGCACTGCTCTTCCCTCTTGAGATAACGTATTAGCTTTCCATTTCGCTAGTTGACGCTGGCCATTTCCAATTATGTCCTGAAAGGTTTCTTTATTCACTTTACCTTTGATGATCGGACATCCTAGGTATTTTTCTAGATTTTCCATCGTAATTATCCCTAGCGTTTGTTTAATACTTTGCTTCTGTTGGTTAGTCACTTTCTTAGAGGTGTGAAAAGCTGATTTGTGATAGTTTGTTGGATCGTAAGTCTGTTAGTGAAGGCGTCCTTAACTGGGTTAAGGGCGTCCTTAGGTGCAGCGGAAATTAGACTTAACAGGAAACGCAATGAGATAATAGACACGAGTATTTATAGAGGAACCCCACTAAGACCAACTAGTCTTATGGGTAAACCTCTACCTCCGCTTGGAGGATTTTCAATAGCCGTCCTTATCTTATTAAGAGAGAGTCCTTGCAACTTAAGCGAGTCGTTACACTTCACTGAGCTAAGCGTCCGTCCTTAGCCTCACTAGTAACACTCCTTCCACCTAATAAAGTAACCTAACTCTCTTAGCTATAAGGAAGCTATCACTCACGTCTCTCACGGTTCGTTGTGAGAGACAAACTACAACTCTAACTATTTTGTGGTTTGTTTTGGATTTGATGTGGTTGGACTTTCTTTCTCTTGCTTCAAGCTCACTTATTCTTCTTGATCTTCGTTCGTGTTCTTGAATGCTTCGGGAGAGCTTGAGAGAAAGTCTTCAAAGTCCACACCGCTATGCATACCCCTTGGGGGGTATTTATAGCGGAAGTGGTTCTTGTCCTCTAGCGTCCTCTGATGCTTGGCAGGATCCTTGATCTTCCATCAACGGTGCGATGAGCATCTTGTGGAAGCCAACTCTGTTGACGCTTGGGAAGCCTCCGCGTGGATAGGGGACCATCGCTGGGAAAGCGACATCTTTGGAGTTGTCTACACGTGCCCAGACAAGGGAAGCTTCCTTCTGAGGACTACGGCCGAACGTGATGTAATCATGTTGGGGCGGCCTTGATTTGAATTTGAACTTCGTCCGTATTTTGGCGCGCGTCCCTTCTTGATGAGAACGCCGTCCTATCTGCGCAGGAACTTCGCCAATTACGTTCAGCTTTGGAAGTTCTGATGACGTGCGTCCCTACAGCTTAGGGACTGCAGTTCACTTGTTGTCCTTTTTCGCTCATGTGTGTCCACTGAACCTTACCTGAGATCAACACTTAGACAACTTGTTAAATACATTTGAGTTTGTCATTATCAAAACAAGGGACGGTCGTTATTGGTTTAGATATTAATGACTGGCGTCCTTAATATCGTCCCAACAATTTCCCCCTTTTTGATGATGACAAACTCTTTCAGATAATACGCACAGAAGTAAAGCTTTTAGCATGAGAGACTACACTTGATTTTCTTTTCAGCTTAGGTTGGCATGCAACACATTCTTTTAAGTGCGTTCTCTTTTATTTTCTACTAGCGTCCTTTGGACTTGGCCGAATTCCCCCTAAACACATGCTTTCTATGATAACTTAAGGACAATCGCATCTCTGCAACACTATACTTCCCCCTTTTGGCATCATCGAAAAGGAGAACAAGTCGAAAAGCATGCAAGCACAAAGTCATAACTAAAGTAAAGAACGCTTAGACAAAGTGAATCACAGATGTAATGAACGGCATTCATAAAGCAATAGAAGTACGATCATTACAGACATGCAAAACACATAGTTCAAAACGGGGACAGCATCCCAATGTCTTAGCAAAAACCAAAGAAAAGATAAATTGTTTCAGGGGTTGGAAGAGGGAGGGTGATCATTTTCGGGGACGCTTACCTAGGGCCTTGAGGTGTTGCTCCTGAAGATGGTTGTTCTGTGCAAGGAGCTCGTTGTTGCGCTCAAGAAGTTCTGTGTGGGTGTGGAGGGTGTCGTGAACCTGCTGAATTAGATCAATCATCATGCACTGGTTCTCTATCATCATGCCCATCAGATACTTCGTAGAGTGTCGCTCGGCTTCATCAGGGACGCTCATACCATCGAGCTCGTCCTCTTCATCAGTAGCGTCCTCTACCGGCGTCCCAACTACTTGTAAGTTCTCAGCCTCTGGATCACCTTGAGCTCTTTGGGCAGCAACAGCAACCTTAGCTTTGCGCTCGGCTTCCTTTTTCTCCTTGGCCAGCTGCCTCTTTACGGATAGGAGCGGCTCATCACACCTCAATTTGCCAACCGGAGGAAGTGAGATTTGCCTGACGTCCCAATGAATCCCGAAGGTCTGTTCTGCTTTGGGGACGTAGAGGCCTTGTTGCTTCCCGATCTGCTTTACAAGGCCGGGGAAGGGAAGAGAGTGCCTGCCGCCTGTGCACTTGCCCATATGCTCCAAGATTACCCGCGGCAAATTGATTGGCTTGCGTTCTAAGAAGGCGTCCAGCAAGATACTATCAGTGATCTGGACTATTGACTTCTTTTCTTGGCGGGGGACGACCATGCGCACAATGAAGTGATGCGCAAGGACGCCCGTCTTGGATAGGCAGTGAGCGACTCTGTCCTTGGCGACTGGCTGTCTCCCGTTGAAAATGCGATTGAAGATCTCTTTCTGGGAGAACCGACCGAAATTCTTGTTGGGCAGGTCATGGAGAGCGTTTGGAGGAGAAGGACGCAGGCCTAGCATGTTGCGGACGGTACCCTCAGCAATTGAGTACTCGTCCCCATCAATTTCGAACGTCCCTTGAGGCTTCCCTTTTACTTCGGAGATTTCAAACTTTGAGTAAAAGCGGAGCACCTGTTTGGGGTCGACTTCAGCGGCCTCTGCACCAAGGTGCGTCCATCCCTGGAACTCAAGTAGTTCCAAAAACTCTTGGCGCTGATTCTCCTCTAGGAACTGGGCGGTGAACAGGAGCGGCGACAGAATCTTCTTCAAGCGTTTCTGTTTACTGCCGTTGCTCACTATCACGTCATCGCCGGCGTCTTCTTCATCGCCGTCTCCCTCCTCGTCCTCAGGATCCTCATCTTGGTGAGGAGCGTCCTCTTCGTCTAAGGCCTCGTCCCCTTGCTCATGGGACTCGGCCATTTCAGTGTCCTCAGCAGCGGACGCCTGTTCAGTAGGGGCTGCGTCCACCGCTGGAGTCCGTGCCAAGGACTCGGTAGGGACGGTGGAAGGAGGCGTCCCTTGGACTTGAGCAGTTTCCTCGACGACCTTAGCGGGCGGAGGAGGAGGAGGAGTTGAAGCTCTGGGAGGAGAGGGAGAGGGAGTTCTTATCTTGGCCTTTGTGGTAGGGGCAGAGGGGCGAGGCGGAGCCATAGAGATTGGCTTGACATTGAGCGGAGCAGGGGGAGGAGGCGGCGGCTTAGCGGGGGAGTCCTCAAGCGTAATGACTTTTGGTACAGCGTTCTTGGCCGGGACCTGTACGTGAGGAGTTGCCCTTTGGACTGTTGGCAAAGGCTTGGCCAAGTCCGCCTCAAATTCCGCTTGAAGCGGATCTGATGTAGCCTCAGGAGCAGGAGCAGGAGTGACGTCCTCTATCCTTGGTGGTGGAGGAGGAAGGCGAGCGACGTCCTGCAAGCTTTGCTGGATCGCCGCAGCAATGGCGTCCTTTTCGGCCTGCTCTTGCCTGGCCTTTTCCTCTCTCTCTATTTGCAGCTCCGAGAGGCGGATGGCTGCCATTTGTTGCTCGGTCACGCCCTCGAGCTCAGCAGACGTCTTCAAGCGTCTTTTAGGGGCGGGAGGCGGGGAGGAAGGGACCGGTTTGACTTGGGAGGAGAAGGGAGGCCATTTATCTTGTGGTTTGGAGGGGGAGGAGGGCCGTTTCCGTTTCTGTGATGGGACGGAACCGGCAGGAGCCACCAAGAACTCCATGATGTCGGGGAGAAGCTTGGCGAGCTCATCTACCGTCCCACCAAAAGTATCGGAGATGATGCCTGGCCCTATAAAGGGTGGGTTGGTGTGATTGGTTTCTTTGAGGCGGGGTTGGACGTATGTGACCATGAAGTAGTGTAGGAGGCGTTGGACTTTGGGAGGGTGGTCATGAGCGGACGCCCGTAGGCAAATGTTGGCGAGCGTCCGAGGCTCTTTCTCGAGCCAGTCCTCAATTAGGGGGTCAAGAGGAGGACGGCGCTTTGGTTGGGAGGGGAGGCCTTGGATAGTGCCTTTTGCAGAGTGGGCTGGTTCTGGCTCGGGTTTGAAGGGCTTCTCCAGAAATGGAAACCGTTTTTGGATAGATTTGGATTGAGAGCGAGGGGGTTGGTGTTTTTGTTGTGGAGGTTGGGAGCGAAGTGGCTGGGGAGGGGTGTTGGAGTGGCGGCGCTGGGTTGTTTGGGAAGATGAGTGGTGGCGAGGGGGTTCTTGGCGCCCAGTAGGTCGCCCTCGCGAGTCAATTAGCGACCGGCCTCTTACCGGAGGAGACCGCGAGGAACTGGGGTTCTTCGCCGCCGACGAGGGTGAAGGATTTTTGGTAGCTCTGGTGTTTGCCATTTGAGAAGATGGTTTTATAGATGAAGATTAGGGTTGGGAAGTTGATTTCGGGAAGAGAGATTTGAAGATTTTGCGAGATCTGAGAGGTTGCTAATATGGTGTAAATGGCAGGGGAGCAAAGAAGGTTTTTCAGAAGAAAAACAGGGGCCTATTTATAGGAAGAAGACGAATTGGAACGGTCAAGGGTAAAAGGGTATTAACACATGACTTCCTCCATCCGCAAACCCGCACGTGGCTTTCTTCTTTGCTAAGAAACACAACTGTTCTCCACCCGTTACACATATCCCGAGATCTGCGTTCAACTTCTCCGAAACGGTTCAACTTCCTTCTTTCAAATTTCAACATCTCACAACTGTAAAGAACTCTGACTTGGCGTCCTTTAGGCACACACTGCAATACTCAGAACTAAACCACGGCGTCCCAGACACTGATCTCAACCTCTGAACTTAGAACTCTGTACAGACAACTCTCAGCTCTTAACACGCGTCCCTTTGATCACTTAGAACCATTTTTGAAAATCAAGCAAGTACGTCCCGTAAAGATAAAACAAAGAACGCTCATAGGACGCGTTTGCAAGATTCTCGGCTTAGGTAAGCTTAGAGTTCCCATCATTTCGGCTTATAATGAGGGTAGTTTGATCAGGGATACTCTTGAGATGAAAATCGAATTGAATACCGTTCAAAAACACAAGCAAAACATATGTCTTAGACTAGCGTCCTTTAAAGATGACTTTAAATGAATACATTACTTTAAAACGAGTTCTCAACAAAACATAGCCAATCATGGAGGGAATAATAGAACGGGACTTGATCATTTGAAAGTTATCATCCCCAAGAGCAACCGGAGGTGCTCGAAGGGACGTCTATCAAGTGCTTTTGTGAAAATATCGGCCACTTGGTCCTCAGTCCTAACATGATCTACCTTAATTAATCCAAGTTCAACATTATCACGAAGAAATTGATGTCTTATATGAATATGCTTCGTCCTAGAATGATGAACAGGATTCATGGCAATACTTATAGCACTGGTGTTATCACACAAGATAGGGACTGTGTTGAGGAACGTACCATAATCTTCAAGTTGGTACTTGATCCATAGGACTTGTGAACAGCACGAAGCAGCAGCAACGTACTCAGCTTCCGCGGTTGAGAGTGCCACGGAGTTTTGCTTTTTGGATCCCCAAGATACAAGACATGAGCCAAGGAATTGTGCCATGCCGGATGTGCTCTTCCTATCCACCACATGGCCAGCGTAGTCTGCGTCAGAGTACGCTACCAGGTTTAGGGACGTTCTTCTGGGATACCATAGGCATAGGTCATCTCGTCCCTTGAGGTATCTGAAGATTCTCTTGACCTCTTGCATGTGGGACTCCTTTGGATTTGCTTGGAAGCGAGCACACAAGCACACAGCGAACATGATGTCGGGACGACTTGCCGTCAGGTATAGCAAGGACCCTATCATTCCTCTGTAGAGCTTTTGATCTACACTCTTGCCTTCTTCATCAGCATAAAGGCGAGTGTTGGGGGAGATGGGAGTATCAATGGATTTTGAGGAGTTCATTCCATACTTCTCGAGCATTTTACGGATGTATTTTTGTTGGTGAATGCGCGTCCCATCTTTGAGCTGGGTGATTTGGAGTCCCAAGAAGAAGTTGAGTTCTCCTATGAGGGACATCTCAAACTCACTACTCATCAAGTTCTTGAATTCCTCTACAAGTCTCATGTTAGTGCTTCCAAAGACTATGTCATCGACATAGACTTGGACAATCAAAACATCTTTAAGAACTTTCTTTAAGAATAGTGTTTTATCAATGTTACCTAGTGTGTACCCGTTGGTCAAGAGAAAGGACGCAAACCTATCGTACCATGCACGAGGGGCTTGCTTGAGTCCATAGAGTGCCTTGTCCAAGAAGTACACATGATCAGGATGATCAGCGTCCTCAAATCCTGGAGGTTGAGCGACGTACACTTCTTCTTTAAGCTTGCCATTGAGAAAGGCTGTCTTGACATCCATTTGAAAGAGCTTGAACCCCTTGTGGGCGGCGTAGGCAATTAAGAGGCGAATAGCTTCAATTCTAGCGACAGGAGCGAAGGTCTCATCATAATCAATCCCTTCCTCTTGCCTATAGCCTTGAGCCACAAGCCTTGCTTTGTTCCTTGATACGCGGCCACTTTCATCAAGCTTGTTTCTATAGACCCACCTCGTCCCTATTATGTTTTTGTTTCTCGGTCTAGGGACGAGGGTCCAAACTTTGTTCCTCTCGAACTGATTGAGTTCTTCTTGCATGGCTTGAATCCAATCAGCGTCTTGGAGTGCTTCCTTTATATTCTTAGGTTCAACTAAGGATACAAAGGCGTTGAAGGCACAGAACGCTATGTTGGCGTTGAGGGACTGATTCACAGCTGATCTTGTTTGGACTCCTTTTGAGATGTCTGAGATGATTTGATCTGTTGAATGAAGTCTTGAAAGGTTGGATCCCCTATGAATAGCGTCCCTGGCAGGGGTACACCTAGGGTCCGTCCAATCAGACTCATCAAAGTCAAATCCTTCATCTTCGTTGGTAGGCTCAGCGTGTTCCCCCTCAGCTGGAGCGTCCACACTTTGTCTTTCTCCTTGTTGACTTGATTCACCGGCCTCAACTTGGTTTAGCGACCAAGTTTGAGAGGGCTCTTGATGTTCACTAGGAACTCCCATTGAAACCTCAACGCGAGACTCAAGAGCGTTCCCAGGAACATAGTATTTGACGGAGGAGCCTCTTGGTTCTTCTTCATCATCTTCATCATCGTCCCTAGGAGAGGAGCGACATTCCTTCTTACTTGGTTCTTTCTTGAGAGAGGCATTTTCTTTGAATACTACATGGATACTTTCCTCAAGCTTAAGAGTCTGTTTATTGAAGACTCTATAGGCTTTGCTTGTGAGGGAGTATCCAAGAAATATTCCTTCATCACTCCTAGCATCAAATTTGCCGATGTTGTCTTTGCCGTTGTTGTGAATGAAGCATTTACACCCAAAGACTTTGAGGTGTAAAATGTTTGGCTTTCTTCCATTCAAGAGCTCATAGGACGTCTTTTTGAGCAATGGACGAATCATAGCTCGATTGACAATGTAGGTTGCGGTGGCAACGGCTTCTGCCCAGAAGTGTTTGGGGACGCCGCTAGCCAAAAGCATCGTCCTTGCCATGTCTTCCAGCGTCCTATTCTTTCTTTCAACAACACCATTTTGCTGAGGAGTTCGAGGAGAAGAGAAGTTGTGGGAGACTCCTTGTTGGTCACAGAAGTCAAGGAACTCTGAGTTTTTAAACTCCGTTCCATGATCTGACCTTAGAGATTTCAAGCTCGTCCCAAGAGCAACTTCTACTTGCTTGATGAAGATTTTGAACATCCCGAAGGCATCTGCTTTTGACACCAAGAAAAGAACCCAAGTGAATCTTGAAAAATCATCTACAATGACATACATGTACCTTTTTCCACCATAGCTTTGAGTTGGCATGGGTCCACATAGATCCATGTGAAGAAGTTCCAATGGCTTCTTTGTGCTCACTTCATTCTTGGATTTGAAGGACGATCTTGTCTGCTTCCCTTTGATGCATGCTTCACATTGCTCAACTTGCTCAGGATCAATTCGGGGAAGACCTCTTACAAGATCCTTTTGATGAAGCTTGAAAATTGTGCTAGGTCCCGCGTGTCCTAGACGTCGATGCCAGAGATCGGCGTCCACGGCGGAGACAGATAAGCACAACTTAGATGCAGGCTTGAATCTTTGATTGAAGATGTAGACATTGTTTTCACGAGTCCCTTTGAGAATGACTTGATTTATTTTCTTATTGATGACTAGGCATTCCTTAGAGTCAAATGTGACTAGGTTTTCACCTTGATCACTTATTTGGGAGACACTAAGGAGGTTGAAGCCTAGTCCCTCGACAAGACTGACTTTGGACGCACTTATGGATTGATTCAGCTTAGCGGTGCCCGTCCCTTTAATTTTTCCTTTGCCCTTGTTGCCAAACGAGACAGTTCCTCCCGTGGCATTTGTTTGGATAGAAGTAAGATGGATCTGGCTTCCAGTCATATGATTTGAAGCGCCACTATCGATGATCCACGGGCTTCCTCTCACTTCCACCTGAAAAGAAGAGTTAGTCCTTTGCGACCCAGGCAAGGTGACCCCTACCTGGTTCGTTACATGGGTAAAACTTCTTCATGGGCAAATGATCATAAACATTCACATCATTTGATCTTCTAGCATGCGTCCTAGGAGATCGAGCATTTGGCACACTAGCATGCGTCCTATCAGCAGATTTAGGTTTAGCATTCTCACGTCTAGTTCTAGCCTTCTTTCCATTTTCAAGATCTTGTTTCAACTTAAGACACTCATACTGGTAGTGACCACCTTTGCCACAATACCAGCACGTCCTATAATAGTTTCCAAGGTAGTACTTTTTGTTAGGACGCTGAATTCTATTCTCTTTCATTTTCTCAAGGTCCACTACCTTAGATCCTTTTCCCTTAGCAATATTCTTGTAGATTTTGTGATTGACCGAATTTGTGTAGTAGTCCTTTTGTCCTTTCTCACCACTCTCTAGAACTCTAATCCGCTCTTCTAGATTCTTTGTCTTTTCCCTCTCAAGCTCTAGTTCAGTAGTCTTGCTAGCTTCAAAGTCACTAGGGAGAGAGTTCTTTGATCCTGATTCATACCCTAGTCCTTTCCTAGCTGGAACAAAAACTATTGGGTTCACAGTTTCAGTCATCGGACTCTTTCCTAGAACTTTGACCTCGTCCCTAAGACTAGCATTTTCGAGCTTTAAGCACACAATCTGACTTTTAAGGGACTTGACTTCTTCCTGAGAGGACTCTAGTTGAAAAGACATGGTACTACAATTTTCATATTCCACAACAATATTCTCGAATTCAGCTTCTTCAAAACTTTGTTTCATTGCATAGCTCTCTTGCATGATTTGAGTTATCAATTTAATGAGCTTTGGTTTTGAACATTTTTCAAGAGAATTTAACATGGTTTCATGGGTTACCTCTTGCTCAGTTTCACAGACGTCCTCTGGGGCGTCTTCCATAGCCATGTAAGCCACTTGATTTTCTGGCTCTTCATCACTTGAGTCAAGGTCGTCCCATGCACCCTCAAATGCACCAACAAACGTCTTTTCCTTCATTTCCTTTGATGTTAGTCCTGTGGTACATTTCTTAGCCATGTGTCCCTTTCTGTTGCATTTATAGCACACTATTTCCTTCATCTCTGCATCCGTAAGCTTGCGAGATTCTTTCTTGACAGGCATCTTCATTCTTGGGACTTTGCCTCTTCTGTACAGTGCACGAAGAGTTTTGCTCAACAGGGCCAATTCATCTTCCTCGGAAATTTGTTCTTCTGTTTTTCCTTTGCGTTCCACTAACGCCTGAAGACGAAGATTCTCTTGGTGCTCTTGAGTTTTGGCTTCTAGCATTGAGTTTATCTCTCTTTGCCTTTGATAGTATTGCTCATACTCTGGCGTCCTAGCCGCGAGAGTTAAAGCCAGCTCATTCTGGGGACTCTTTCCCATTTCTGCCAGATCTTGGTTTCTTCTTGCTTCGTACCCTTTGAGTTTTCCATAGATTTCCTCCATGGACAGTCCCTTGTTGGCCTGGTTCTCTTTGAACGTCATCCTATCAAAGTTCCATGGTCCCGTGAGTCCATCTATCAAGACTTGAACCTTCATCCTCTGAGTGATCTCCGTTTCTTTGACACCCAAGTTTTTCAACTTAGTTAGAAGGGCCTCAAAGCGAAAGGAGTAGTCGGTGATGGTCTCATTTGTGAACATCCTGAATTTGTAGAAGTCCCTTTTTGCTTCCAACTGGACGTCTTCTTTCATCTCAGGCGTCCCAACATGATACTTCTCTAGAGCTTCCCATTGAAGCTTAACAGTTGGGAGATTGCTCACACGGGTGGCGTCCCTTTCACAGAGGGACGTCTGTAGAAAACAGATGGCCTTTTCATTTGCTTCCACAAGCTTGAACTCTTCAGGACCCCAATCTGCCTCCTTGTCCTTCTTGGCGGCAGGAACTTCGAGGTCACCGTTCTTAATCACCAGCCAGCATTGGTAGTTTTGACTACGCACGAAGCATTCGAACCTTGTCTTCCACCGATTGAAGTTGCCGTCCGTCAGGCGAGGTGGTTTTGCACTTGAGATACCTATAGGTTCCATCTCCATGTTTCCTGCAACTCAAACTTAATCTAGAGCGCCCGCTCTAATACCAATTGTTGGATCGTAAGTCTGTTAGTGAAGGCGTCCTTAACTGGGTTAAGGGCGTCCTTAGGTGCAGCGGAAATTAGACTTAACAGGAAACGCAATGAGATAATAGACACGAGTATTTATAGAGGAACCCCACTAAGACCAACTAGTCTTATGGGTAAACCTCTACCTCCGCTTGGAGGATTTTCAATAGCCGTCCTTATCTTATTAAGAGAGAGTCCTTACAACTTAAGCGAGTCGTTACACTTCACTGAGCTAAGCGTCCGTCCTTAGCCTCACTAGTAACACTCCTTCCACCTAATAAAGTAACCTAACTCTCTTAGCTATAAGGAAGCTATCACTCACGTCTCTCACGGTTCGTTGTGAGAGACAAACTACAACTCTAACTATTTTGTGGTTTGTTTTGGATTTGATGTGGTTGGACTTTCTTTCTCTTGCTTCAAGCTCACTTGTTCTTCTTGATCTTCGTTCGTGTTCTTGAATGCTTCGGGAGAGCTTGAGAGAAAGTCTTCAAAATCCACACCGCTATGCATACCCCTTGGGGGGTATTTATAGCGGAAGTGGTTCTTGTCCTCTAGCGTCCTCTGATGCTTGGCAGGATCCTTGATCTTCCATCAACGGTGCGATGAGCATCTTGTGGAAGTCAACTCTGTTGACGCTTGGGAAGCCTCCGCGTGGATAGGGGACCTGGGAAAGCGACATCTTTGGAGTTGTCTACACGTGCCCAGACAAGGGAAGCTTCCTTTTGAGGACTACGGCCGAACGTGATGTAATCATGTTGGGGCGGCCTTGATTTGAATTTGAACTTCGTCCGTATTTTGGCGCGCGTCTCTTCTTGATGAGAACGCCGTCCTATCTGCGCAGGAACTTCGCCAATTACGTTCAGCTTTGGAAGTTCTGATGACGTGCGTCCCTACAGCTTAGGGACTGCAGTTCACTTGTTGTCCTTTTTCGCTCATGTGTGTCCACTGAACCTTACCTGAGATCAACACTTGGACAACTTGTTAAATACATTTGAGTTTGTCATTATCAAAACAAGGGACGGTCGTTATTGGTTTAGATATTAATGACTGGCGTCCTTAATATCATCCCAACATAGTTAACCTTTTGTCCAGTTGCTGCACAATATTCTTCAATAATCTTTTTCATCTGGTTACATGCAATCTGGTTTCCTTTCGCAAATATTATAATATCATCTGCAAATGCGAGAAACGGTATTCTCCTACCTCCTCTGGCTATCGGAAATCCTATAACTGGCTTTGGGCCTTCACTAGCCTTCTGGAGCTTCCTAGCAAGGATTTCTGCACCTAGTACAAATAAGTAGGGTGATAACGGGTCCCCCTGTCTAATTCCTCTTTCCGGCGCGAACGGCATAGTAGGACCACTATTGACCAACACTGAAAATGATACGGTGCATACACACTCCCGAATCCATCCTACGAATTTATCGTCAAACCCAAATTGACGGAGAATACGGAAGAGGAATTCCCAGTCAACCCTGTCATATGCTTTTTCCATATCCAATTTTACCGCCATCGACCCTTCCTTGGCCTGACTTCCTTTAAAGGAATGAAAGACTTCATATGCTATAAGGACATTATCATGTATTGCCCTACCTGCAACGAAAGCCCCTTGAAACGGATGGATAATTTTAGGCATGACTCTCTTTAGTCTCTCCGTTGAAATCTTAGCTATTACTTTATAAGTTGCTGTGCATAGACTAATAGGTCTATAATGGTTCGTCGTTACGGGGTTGTCATTCTTTGGTAATAGCGAAATGAACGTATGATTAGTTTGCTTTAGAATTCTTCCAGCATGGAAAAAACCTTTAACAGCCTTTAATACTGTGGGACCTACAATATCCCAATATTTTTTATAGAACTCTGATGTCATGCCATCTGGCCCTGGCGATTTGTCTGAACCAATTTGGAGCACTGCACTTTTTATTTCATCGTTCGTTACCGGCCTTGTTAGGCTACTGTTCTCTTCATCTGTTATTTCTTTGTCTATGAGCATTAGGTATTCCTCTAGTACATCACAGTTAATTTGTTCTTTTTTGTACCGCCTACAGAAGTCGTTTCTGATTTCTCGACAAATGTTTTCTTCTCCCACGACCTGGGTGCCATCACTTAATGCAATTGTTCTTATAGTTTTATAATTTCGCCTCCCTGTTGCTATTTTGTGGAAGTATCCTGAGTTCGAGTCAGTCAATTTAATGTGTTTTGTTTTGGCTCTTTGTTTCCAGTATGCTTGGTGGTATTGCAATATGCATTCCTTTTTCCTCAAAAATCGGAGCTGTTTTTGAACGAGTGCTGGTTGCGGGGAGTCAACAATCTTTTCTTGTAGTTCGAGTAGTGTATCCTCAATTTCTCGTAATTGTTCAAAAGTGTTCCCAAACGTTTTTCTTCTCCATTGTTTTGTGTGTGCTTTAAGCAATTGAGTTTTCTTCATGAGTTGGAACATGAAGGATCCGTGAAAATTGGCTCTTCAGGCTTGCTTAACCACATTCCTAAAATCCTTCCTCATTAGCCACATCTTTTCCATTTTGAACGGCGCAGCCTTACAAGACTCACCATTCATAATATCAACCGATATTTTACAGTGGTCAGACGATGTGAATGCATGGTTATGGGTTCGGATTCTCGGGAACCGTTGCAGAATAGTATCACTAACAAGTACTCGATCCAACTTTACATAGATGTTATCAATTTCTGTTTTGTTCTTTCTCCATGTAAATCTGTTCCCTGTGGTAGGAATGTTGCGTAGATCACAAGTGTCTTTGAACTTTCGAAGCCGTTCAAATCTACTATTCGTCAGTGTACACCCACCTCTTTTATCACTTGCATCTTGGATTTCATTGAGGTCTCATATGATAATCATTGGAATGTCAATTGCACGAACACAGTTGGTAAAGTCTTCCCAGAAACTGTCTTTCTGAGACTCATTCAGCAGGGCATACACAAAGCACACCGCCCTTACCCATCCGGTGAAGAAATTGATGTGTTTCATAATAATATATGTCGGTCTATGGACTAGAATTTCAACTTGTTCGCTTCTAAATTGGTGTTCTTTCCACATTACACATATACCTCCGGCCCTTCCATCGGCCGGAGACCATATTAAATTGTCAAAACCTGCGCGTCTCCACACTTGATCGCTTGGCAAGTTCTCCGTTTTTGTTTCCACCACCGCCATAATTTGGATTTGTTCAATTTTACAGAACGAATCAATCTCAGGCCAGAACGATTTTCTACCTATACCTCTGCTATTCCATAGGGCTACTTTCATTTATACCTTATTTTATAGGGATGGCCATCAACTCCCTTGAGTTGACTACAAGATTTGCTTATTATGGAACGCTTTTTTCCTACTTGTTTCAACACTTGTTTTTTACCCATTTGTTCATAAATTTTTCTTGACAGTGAACTATAATGAATCATCCAACAATCTTTGATCAAAAGATAATTTTGAGCACTTAACCTTAGCCAATGGGCTCCAGTTGGTATACAAATTAAGTGTTTACTTTTATCAATAACCTGTACATATGGGCCCAAAATTCTTCTTTCAGAATGTGCAGATGTTATATTTCTTATATACACGACATGGTAACATACTTTTTGTACATAATGGCTACATATTTCACAAACAGGAATTTGACAAGACGTCCTTAACCACCGGTGTACACAAACCTCTACATTCGGATTAGTCAATCGACATGGCCAAAACTGCTGCTTACAAGTTTTCCTATGAATAAGAGCCTTATTAGCATTATCATTAATATATCTTGCCCATGCGTTGTCACACAAGATCAATAATCCACACAAAAAATTCTGATTGCCCCTGATCTGTTTTGGGCAGCATTGATGAACTTCCATCTCACCCTTATATGTTCGCCAAGTACAAATGCTCCTGTCCTCAGCTGTATAGCATAATCTGCTTTGCAAAACATGACAGCAGTATGTATCAATATTGGTAGTGATTCTAGAATTGTAGTATTGCAGTTCCAACCAACCATACAGTCCATAGAAAATAGACTTACTCTTAAAACAAACCATAACAAAGTAGCATTGCAACATTTCAGTACAATTGTTACACATAATATGCATCACAAAATAACATTCCAAATTAGCATTGCACATAATTAGCATCCTTACATTCAGCATTGTATCATAACCCATCCCATTAATGCATTTGCCACTACTAGTCATGAGAAATTTCTTTGTAGAGTTACAACATTCTATAAGATATATGATTATAATGCATTTAAAAGCTAATATCATCTTGTCTGGACTGAAGTAGTAGATAATTAGCATACTTATATTACACAACTGCAGCTTACATATGCGCAAACAACGCTGACTTCTCATAGATATTACACATCTCGTCATGAAAAAACCACCCAAACATGCAACACAAGGTGGTGTTTTCATCACTACAAAAACCATCCCCCATCCTTCATAACATATAGCCAAAAGATGATCTAAAAGACACCAGAAATTAACACACATATAGATAACTATACAAGATAAACAGCCATAAGAGTAGCCAGCTACAGGTTGGAGATACCTACTAATTTTAGGAACTTTCATCATCATTAATTTTTCATTTTTTTGTTTTCACCACCCCTAAGAGCAGATGTTACTGATTCGGATCCCCCTGGACTTCCTTTGCACTTGCTGGAACCAGAATGGAGGCTTGAGGTTTCGTAACTTCCATATTCTCCATCCTCACCACCACTGAGTTGGTGTTAGAGAGTGAGTGGAAAGATTCAAGTTGCTGGGAGTCCTCTACAGGATTAGCAGCTCCCAACTCCTCCTCAATGTATGCTTGGACCTCTTCTTGGGTGAATTCCTCCTCATGTCCCTCCTCGTTCATCAAGAAATCACTCACCATCTCCAAGGCATCTTCCTCTTCCACCTTGTCCTGCTTTGCTGGGTCATCTTGGGGGTTTGTCTCATGCTCATAGACCTTTTCCTCATCAAGCAAGTTGGAAACCTTAGGGTCTTTACCATGTTCCTCATTAGCTTCAGCAGCAGACTCCACCACTTTTTCATTCCTGTTCATTTCCACCGAAGGAAAAGTTGAACAATTTGACTGCTTTGATCCCTTGGATTCAGATGAAGAAGATTCAGTTTTGTAAATGACTTGAATCCCACTTTTAAGCGAGGGTTCTGGAGCATACATGGGGGCTTTCCCCTTTTCTTCAACAGGGGGTGTGGCTTTACCCACATACTCCCATTTGGCCTCATCGGTGGGACCATGAGATTCATTGGCTTTCATAGCGGCAGTCTTGGAAGAAGAGGGCTTTGGGAGTGTTATGGTGACAGCTTGGTTTCTCACCTCACTTAGTGGACAGTTTTGAGAAGTGTGAGCGAGATCCCCACAATTTCCACACCCCTTAGGGAAGTCTTCAAACCAGACTTTGTACTCATGCTCCATGACATTTTCATCTGGCACACCTATAGTTGTAGAGTCAATGGTAGATAAATCCACATTGACACACAACCTTGCATACCTAAGCCTTTGCAACTTCTCTGTGTATGCATCAAGCTTAATAACCTTGCCCATATTGTTCCATTCCATAATGGTGCTTAGCACTTCAAAGCTAAGGTACTCCACCGGTAGTCTAGGGATCCTAACCCACACATCAACAAGAGTGATTGATTCCACAGAGGTATCAAAGTTAGACCTCCACGGTTTTAAAATCATTAACTGACCAAATACATGATATGGACGCCCCTCCCACACTTTCTCTTTCTCTAAGGGATTTGCAAACCTGAGTTCAAACCACCCATGGGTTCTCACAAGCACATAAAACTCCCCTCTTAGTTTCCAGTCATTTCTTAGCTTAGTTCTCAATCTAGCAACTTCTATTGGATAACCCAACACAAACACATACAAAGACGTTTCCTTAAGTTGTAAAATGTTTTCTTTGACCCCAGACAGTTTGCCAAGGAAAGCCACCATATCAATCTTAGCCTTCCCCTTCCCTTTGTCTTTCTTATACCCCGAGGGACCAGCCTCGTTGGCCATCTTTGGTGCATTACCCTTGAAGGTCTCTTTGACCTTGGTATGCAGGGGCTCAACATTTTCTTTAGTAATGGCTTCATCAGCCTTGTCTTTAGAGGATTGATCTTCAGAGCATAACACTTTCTTAAAAGATCTCTGATCTTTCTCCATTTTCAACAAGAGGGTTTCTGGTGGGCAATCGAACTTTAGGTTAGCGTGGTTAAGGTAGCTAGGAAGGCATTCAGGAAATGAGAGGAGGATGTAGTATGAGGAGGTTTGCGTGAAAATTTTTTCAGACTTAGAGGCCAATTTATAGACAAACCACACACACACAAGGACATCTTTGATCAATTTTAAATCAGTAATAAGAGATAAGGATAGAGACAACCTGTGCAGACGCGGAGCTCGAAATTCCCCTTTGGTTTTACAGAGTGGAGAAAGCTCCTCCACCCAATTTTCTTTCTCGCTTGGGTAAGCCTGGGAAGACCGCCATGTATGGAGACGGTCAAACACCCCCAAATTGTTTCCGCTGAACAGTAAAGCACCGTGCGCCAGAGATATAAGACCTAGGCTCCAATTGGGTCTTACCTCTTTGATTTGTTGGTCAAGCCTTCTTTTACGCCTCGTCTTACAAGTAGCGGGATGGCGACAGGACGCTCCCCAAAGCCTGCACCGGGCAGCTCCGATCTTAGACGCCGCATCGTCATAGCCTCCTATGGGGGCTCGCTTGGTTTTCGGGATTTTGGGACGCTCGTCCCACACAGCGGCAGGCACCGCAGAGAACACGCCATTTTTGGGGCTATAGGTGAGAAGGAAGCAGAAGACCACTCCGATGTTCAAGAGCTTTCGAAATTTCAAGCAACACTTTTGCACATGGAGGTACTGTTCATCCAGGAAGGTTCTGGGGAAAGGGGGCGAGAGAGAAAAGTCCATTTCTTTTATTAATGGCACTTATCAACTTCAATGTTTTAATTAATCAAGGAAGCATATAAAAAAACTCTCTAACTTTTTAATAGACATACAAATATACAAGTGCGTATCAAACTTGAAACACCTGAAACCACAATTCTGCCTAATAAGAAATAGAAACTCCTTTATAATGCATATGGACAATATATATAACTCAGGAAGATAGATGCGTAGATGATTTAGCACAATGAAATGAATTTTGGACTTCTAGCCTGAAGCTTTGAAGCAAAGAATCTTAGAGTACTCTTGCTAAGATTGGCCCCTGCTATGAGATTCCCATGTTAGTAATTTTTTACTTCACTGTGGCTTTTTATTGCTTCCAGTACAGGTACATTTTCCCTTGTTAAACAATCAAACTGGTGAATACCTTTCACTTCAACAATAGCAGGGGACTCAAGACTTAATGCAAACCATGAATGCATGCCAGCATATGTTTTCTTGTCCATGATGACATGAAAAACTATCTTCTCAGGCTTTGAAGATGACTGGATAGTGAACTGACCACAACTGAGGAAGCCAATATATTATCAGTTGACAAGCCGAAATGGTAGTAGGAGTTATCAGACAACAATGGAAGCAACTCTAGAGCAGGCCATTGTCTGCGAGCATGAGCATTTGAAGAATATTCATCAGTCAAACGCAAGGAAAGACAATGGATGCCCTTTGAAATTGAACTTGTAGCAAAGTGCTTATTCATCAGCTCAATAAATTGGAACTGAAAACAGTAAATGGAAATCAAATTTTAAGGGGTGGTTGAAAGAGAGGACCTTTGGATCGGAGAACTGGAGGTTTCCGAGAAGTCCATTGAGTTGCTTCAGCTTCATGTTTCGGCTTTTGATCGATGTTTCGTTTTGCCCAAACCTGCAGATTTTGTGTCTTTCACTTTTCAGTATGGTAGGATGGTGGGAGAGAGCATGGGGCCGAGGTGTGGAGGCAAAGAAGTGGCGACTTACTCAGCATTCGAAGTACAGGCGACGACGAGGAGTGGCGAGGAGACGACGACGAGCAGGTGCGCGGCGGGGCCGAGGACGAGCAGGAGGCCGAGGAGGAGGCAGCGAGGCAGCCGCGCGAGGAGGCCCGAGGAGCCGATCACGAGAAGAGGCAGCGAGGAACCGAGGAGTGGGGACGACGATGATGACGAGCAGGCGGCCGGCTAGGGCTCGCTTCAAGAGGGGATCGGATATGCAAGCGCAAATGGCCGGTTGCTGGTTGTACCGACGGCTAGGGCTCGGGAAGGGGGAAGGGGGGAATGGGGAAGGGGAAAGGGGAAAGGGGAAAGGGGAATAATGCCTGAGGATATTCTCATTTCTTGGATAATATACAGGTATTATTACAATATTGGTTAGGCTATTACCAAAAGGCGGGTCCTTCAAATTTTTAACTCGCGGGGGCATATAACTGGGCGCGGGATTTTTCTTTTTTGATGACCGTTTCATTAGGTGGAAGAGAACGCTTCATTAGTAATGACCGTTTCATTTAAACCTACGTTGTTTCCTAAACCGTTTCATTTGAACACGAGTTGTTTCATTAGAATTAACCGTTTCAATAGACCGTTTCCTTATATTGAAACCGTTTCATTCAAATGTTTCCTTAGGCCTTAATTGTGGTAGTGAACCCTTGCATGTAAGTATCATTACGCACATGTGCATCTTCATTTTCCAATGGCGACTTGATAATTGGTGGCACACAAGATGAAGATTCTTAATCACATTTCGATCCCTATCACAATGTCAAGGATGTGAACTAAGATGTGGGATTGGGTTGATGAAGAGGGTTTAAGACCTGGCTAGAATATACACAAACTTAATTATGTTTTGTTCTTATTTACAAACTTACGTACTATTACATAAGTAATAGTTAGGACAGGGAGCTAGGTCAAGGTGTTGGTTTAGCTTGATCAAGAACTAGCTAGTCTTATGAGACTAAGATATTTGCAACCCTGGTTTTTGAGTTGTTTCAAGTGAACCTGCTAAAACCGAAGGGGGTGTCATTTGTCTAAAGTCTAGTTATACTTGGGCTTATTCTTGAGTTGGACATTTGGGCCTAATATGTGTGTTTGAGCTTGGGGCGGCCCAAGAGTTGAGATGGGTACTCCAACTTGATCGAATGTTGCGTTTTGGAGCTTCTTTGGAGTTGTTGAGTACAAGCTCATATATAAGCTCTTGTTCTGATTCTTGAGAACTCATTCGAGTGAAAGCAAAACCCTAGGAGGGAGGGAGGGAGGGAGGGAGGGAGGGAGAGAGGGAGAGAGGGAGAGAGAGAGAGAGAGAGAGAGAGAGAGAGAGAGAGAGAGAGAGAGAGAGAGAGAGAGAGAGAGAGAGAGAGAGAGAGAGAGACGATGGCATCTCAACACCGACTACTTGTGGTGGTTTTGTCCAGAAGAAAAACTCTGTTGTAGCCGTGAAAAGGGGTCGAAGTCATTTCTATCTTAGACCCTAGCTTTGCTTGCTTTTATTTCGATTGCTTCTCTATTTTATTTGGTTTCTATTGTTGGCTTTGCTTTCTTGTTGCACAATTTGTACCTAAAGGACTATGGCTTTTGATCTACTACATATATGTTGGACTACGTCTCCCTAGACATAGAACTTATTGAGTTCGAACTAGGTCATCAATCTTTGTGTCAATTTAGTTTTCGTTTGTGGGTGAGATCAATCAGTTCTGTTGACTTGTTCGATAGATTAGTGCGATTCTCAATTACATGAATAATTGAGAAAAATCCACTAGCATGGAGAAGTCCCATATGCATTGGTTTAACCTTTTGTGTTATATATGAAGTAGTTACCTGACACATCATATGTTCATTTCGGTAGTAATTACAACCCAATTCAACCTCAAATTGTCAAGGGGATATACACTATACTTGTTGTTCTAAAAATCCCTTCTATACCTCGTTTAGACGACCTATATATCCCTCCCCGCTAATTTCCTAGCGTTCTTAAAACACTCGCTATATCCATAAAGAGACACAACAAACTAAATATAATTTGATTTCTTTGTTCGATCTTATTTAATTAGTAGGTTGGTATTAATTATAAAATATATTGGTTTCCAATTAAGGTAAAAAAATGGTTGATAATTTAGTGTTGGGGAGCACATTTCAACTGAAATGCCAGGACCTTATCCTTTTCTTGGGGGCAGGGATCAGAAGGGTCCTGAAACAATGCTCTTTCAACAGGGACGGTGCACATGTTCTTTCCCAGGCAGAACTCTTCCACCACCTTCTTGGTGTTGTTGGCATGGCAAGTGGGGTCCTGCCACAACAACTGGCAGATTCCGGAGGGCCTCCCGAAGCTGGCGAACTCCACGGCGATGGCCACTTGGCGGTCAGGGCACTTGATCCGTGCAATGGGCTTCGGGTTACTGGTTGTGCCCACGATTTGGCCCGTTTTGGGGTCCCTCTTCCATGACTTGACGTGAGGGGGATAGGACTGTGACACCATGCTACACACTTGGCTTCGGTCCACCACCAAAAGCTCAACGCTGTCCACGCTCCCACCTTCCTCGTCGAAAATCACCACCAGGTTGTCGGTTGGCTTCAAGAAGGCCCTAGGAATGTGGTACCTGCGACCCGCCGTATATATACTGATTAAATACTTAAAGGAATGTGACTAGCTAGCTGGATGTATGGCTGATGGACTTACTCGGTTTGAGAAGGCTGATTCAAGGGGGTCAGGAAAGTAGTCCAATATCGGCCGATACTATTGCCGTTTATCCAAACCATGCCCTTGCTCATGTTGTTTACCCTAATTGCCATTGGTAATTCCCCGTCTAGAGCATCGAATCTTGCCTGATCCATATCGATCTACTTGATTAATTAATGTTGTTCGGTCGACCAGCAAGCAGATTAAATCAAAACACATTGTCTGCCCGCTTTCGTTTCGATGTATAATACCTTAAACCATGTCAAAGGTGGGGATTTGGTTGTGGGTGGAACCCATCTGGCCGCTTTGGATCCTTCTTCTGTATAAAACTGTCTTTCTTCTCCCTCTAAACCTACCTGCAATTTTTACATCATATCCCACACACGTAGAAAATTCATCCTACTTAATTAATTATTTAGGTGATCTAGCTAGCTAGCTAGTGGGGAATTTATATACTCCCTTCGTCCCATAATGTTCTTCCCATCTTGTTTTTACTGTCCCAAAATGTTCTTCCCATCTCCCATACTTTCTACTTTTATCCACTACACTTTATCACTTTTTTACCTAATCAACTTACTTTTTCATCATCTTTATTTCTCTTTCCTTCTATCACCATCAACTTTATACCCAAAAACAACTTTTTAAACCCCTTTAAAACAACTTTTCGAACCCCTTAAAAAACGTGTAAATAGTGGAATGAGAACAACATTATGGGACGGAGGGAGTATAAATGTAGCTAGGAAATGATGCATGAATATTGTAGGCGTGCCTGCCATCCATTATAGGTCAAATCAAGGTTTCCCGTGCCCAGGCCTTGAATGACCAGAGATCTCAGCCCTGAAAATCGGTGCTCCATGTATGCTCCACTGTCCTTCATTTCTCGAATTCAACAACACACACATATCATGCATCCCTCCCAACAAGTAAGTTAATTAAGTGTATATAGTCATTCATTAGCTTTTATAATATGTATAATAATTAATGAACATATATATGTATGTAGGTATGTTGTTCAATTGGCTAGCTCACCGACATCCCAACCGTTGCTTGTAAGAATGCAATCACATTGACTCCTACATTCAGCTGCACAGGCACCTCATAGTGGAACTTTTGGGATGTTTTGAAGCCATGATTAGTCCCTAAATCGAGCACGTATTGTTCATTAATTTATGTATACGTACATGTCAATATTATATATCATATAATATATATACATATTTCATCAAAAATAAACAAGACCGATAGCTCACCCATCTTTAATTATGACACCTACGTAAGATCTATTTCTATCATTAATTTAATATATATATATATATGTATGTATGTATGTATGATTGATTACCTTCATATTTCCCATTTGTAAACACCATCACCACATGTCCTAGGCTTACAAGTTGTAGCACTGGCAGCATTCCCTTTTTGAACGGTAAGTCATACTCATCCAATTCTATCCTGAGAATCATATATATATATATATATATATATATATATATATATATATATATAGTATTGTTAATTAAGCAGATCGATAAATATAATTTTATTTATTCAATTCGAAGATCAAAAGCTAGGTAGAAGATGGCTATAATCAATTTCAAGTAGATCGAAAACAATTCAAAGAGCACTTACTTTGTCATGTACCATACATAATCTGTAGTATCCTTGGTGAGAGAGTACTGCTCCAATGGCTTCCTTGAGAAGTTGCTCCCCAAAGACGACGATGGCAATGACTCGATGCTCATCTCCCATTGTAGGTTCTTGTTTGCGGTCTCTGATTTCACCATCAGCCTAGCATTGTGTTGTGTTGCAATCTACTTAATTTGAAAAGTCACCCAACCACGCGCGCATTTAAATCGAAGTTTGTTGGTTAGTCGATCTTAAAAATCGATCCTCTATCAATATGATGTCATAACAAAGGCACACTATTTGCTTTCATTACCGTCTTTGTGTTGTACATGACTGTCTTGCAATCAGGAAGGACACTAACGGACTTGGGAGGTATGAGGTAGTCCTTTCCCCTGAATTTTACAAGCGTCGCGTCGCGAGTCTTGTTGCTCCACAGAAAGGCAATGCATTTGTCTGTTCCAGGCTTCTCATAGATCCTACCCTGCATGCGTTGTATTTACAAGACATGCATTTAACTGCATGCCTGCCTACAGTCCGTAATTGTTTTAAATTGATTTTCTTACCTCTGTGTCTGGGCTGTATGTTTCAATAGTGTAAGTCCCTTCAAGGAGAGCTTCCTTCGACAACTCCAGAGCATAATGCAAGTCCTTCAAGTGCCCATATTTCGGAAATCTTACTAGACCTGATAATCATCCAACACCATTTATAGTATATCAATTATCTTGATATATTGCAGCTATGCATCATCCATCTTTTAGTATAAGCCTCTGTGTATGTGGCATTAATATATGAACTCTCAACAAAAGGTAGAGTTTCCTCTGATCGAATTGACTACCATATTCGTCGATGGGAGCTTCATCATAGTATCTTGTTGTCACAAACGCGGCCGAAGTCCTTCCGTAGTTGGTCCCACCATAATACTACAATCAAAACGAATAAACCATCCACCTACTCAATTCCCAATCTAAGGCTCGCTCTAGATGATGATGATGTCTTAGTTCTTAGGTCTCTCTAAAATTAATCACATGCAATTGTCCTTCTCTTAATTACGTGCGTACCATGTAGTAGTTGACATGGCTTCCGTTCTTTGAAAACCAGCGAGCCACAGAATATGCAATATCCTCGCTCGGCCTCATAGAAGGGGGGTCACCGAAAGCTCTATACCTATCATTAATTATTTGAATCACAATTAATTCAAATAAAGGGATTAAAAATAAATAAATAAATAAATATGTATGTAATTAAGCAGGATAGGCATTTACTCCAATACTTACTGAGCAGTCCAATTTTCAGTCCAAAGTTTTGGCTTTCTATGAGATTTTGGGCCGTTGAAAGTGTCACCGCAGTGCCTACCATTGCAGGCGTTGATCTATATGGACGTACAAATTTAGAAAAATATACACAAGCATCCTTTTGTAACTTAGTCCTTGTTCTGCAAAACAAGGGCTTTGAAGATGTGTAGGTTTTTTTGATAGGTTTGGGTTTTTTTAATAGATAGATGTTTTCTTTTTTAAAACATGCTAAAACCTAATATGATGTTTGCTATTACAAGGTTTTAAGTAGGTTTTATTTTAAAATTGCCAAAAAATATTAATAATTAAAACAATAAAGAAAAAAAAATAGTTAAAAATTTTCAGAAACCTTCTAAAACCTATCTCTATCAAGGTTTCTATTTTATCCTTTCAAACCTCATCAAAAACCTACTAAAATCTCAGCCTCCTTAAAACCTTGTCTTGCCAAACATCTATTTAAGTAGGTTTTAAATTGTACAAACCTTCAAAAACCTCCGTAAACCTATGTTGAATGGTTACACTAAAAAACTTCATTATTATGTATATATATATATATCCATCAATCTCTATTAATCAAATGTTTGAGTTAACCCCACTATATTAAGAATATATTTTAGGTCCCGTTTGGTTGTAAATCGTGAAAAGATAAACGGAATAAAAATAAATTTAGTTCATTTTAGTATGATACATTGACAAAAAAAAATGTATCATCTCTCTCAACCTCTTATTAATAAGATATTTGAGTTCTATCAGCCTTAATCATTCCTCTACTAGAAAAAGGGGTAACAAAATGGGGGAATATGCTTATAATATGTTGTTAAGGTATATTATAAGCATATTATAACGAAATTTAAGATTTCCCAAATCTATTTAATATTATCATTTTATAGTGTGTTTCAAGGCACATAATAGAAAAATCCATTACTTTTTTCTATAGTTTCTACTTGTTACAATGACCAACAAAAATCTATAAAGAATCCTTAATTTGTTTTCTCACCACTTCCTTGGGAGGATCCTTTTGTTTGCACATGATCCAAGGCACACTAGTGTTCAACTCATGAGCCATAACTCCTGCCCATTTGATATAGTTCTTTCCACCATTATCGAATGCAGCAATGACATGGTCATATTCATTTTCAATCTGTACGTAAAATACCTCAAATTTTAATTTCTCGCACTTAATTGCCTAATGATTAAGATGATACATGCGCAAATATAATTAGTAGGTATGATCCTATATTCTTATGGATTGGAGAAATACACATGTATATATGTACGTAGTGATAGAGTCAAAATAGGGGGAAATTAAAGAGCGATAGCCTTCGGATATCTAGTAAAATAGTTAAACCTTCAAGGGTAATATCTAGAGGTCACTCTCATGCCAGCCGTGAATGCAATAAAATGAAAAAAAAAGAAGAGAGAGATACCTGAGATAGAATGATAGGGCCACCTTGAGAAGCAAATAATTTCTCATCTTTCATCATATTAACAATCTTGGCCACCCATTCTTGCATGTGTTTCTGTTATTAATTAAGTATGTACACACATATATTATGTATTCAAATGGCCTTTACTAAGAATGAAACGGAATGAATTTTATAATGTGGGATGAAACCCAAATTAATGTCACCTTGTAAGCAGTATTGTCAGTTCTGAAGACCACATCCTTCTCCTCTCTTAGCCAATACGGGAGCCCTCTAAACAAATTTAAATGGAGACATAATATTCGATCAGATCGAAACAACGTCTAGAAAATATATATATATATGTATATATACTCCATCATTGTGCATCAACAGTTAAAACAAAAAGCGGCCTTGTAGTTATTTAATTTAGCTATCGTTGTGATAAGATCCATGACAATAAGTAAAGATTGACAGAGAGCTTTACGTGGTTCATCAATGTTGTGTTAGGTACGTCTATAGGCAGAGAAACATTATATTATGTTAGAGATTAAATTCGGATTACACATTATTAGATATTTCGTAAGTATTTATAGCGACTTAGGAATCCCTAAAACATAGATAAGGGATTGCATGATTAGATCGATTATGATAGGCACAACACCAAAAGATATAAAATACTGTTTTAGCAGGTGGTCGTTGCCCCTCTAGCCCCCCATCTAGGGTTTTGCCAGTGAGCGAGACCACTGTCGAGGGGTTAAACCTGTACGGGTCGATGTTTCTGGGATCATGTATATGTAAGCCCAATACACAAGCCTGATGAGGTTCCCTTCTAAAACAAATTGGTAATAGGAGGAGTAGTCCAAGGGTATATATGTATTAAGGCTATGTCACTCCAACTTTTGATATGCAAAGTACTTTTGATCTCAACACACCCTCGTAAGTGCAACTAGCGAAACCCAATTGGCACTGGGATAATATAACGGGTGGTGGACATTTCTATCTCTTTTATCTACCTTGGGTTTGGAGGCATCACAATCTCTTTTTAGAAAAAACAACTCATTTAGATGAAGCGGGCATAAGATCAAGATAAGTCACAAGTCCGATAGGGTTCCGTCCTAAAACCAGTTAACAATAAAAGGAATGACCCAATGGTGTGTGTATATATATATATATGCTAAGGTTATATCCTTTCAACTTTAGACATGGGAAGTATATTTGTACTCAAGAAGGGGCAGCAGTAGGGGCAACACCCCTCTAACCCCCGTTGTTGATGAGGGATCCGTCCTTGATCTTTTGGTGGATTCCGATTCAAGACATGATAATAGCCATGTTCTCGGTCGATACAGGATGTTAGAGAATTTTTGTTGGTTGTTAGATTTGGAGCTTGCTATAGTGTTTTTTTTTAAAAAAACTCTTTTAGTAAAAGTAGTCTTTATTTGCCAATACAGTAGAAGAATTACACAAATTTTAAGATAATCGTACTTTCTACTCTCAACCCTGGTTACTTTTGTTATTAAAAAATGGTATTTTTGGTTCAAACTATATCAAGGACTTGATCGCTTGAAAGCATTGCATCTTAACTAAAATAGGTACTTGAAAAGCTAGGGCCGAGCTAGTTCAAGAAGATGAATGTATGCTTTGTGATGACCATAAGCAAGAATCAATGAACCACCTTTGGTTTGAATGCTCGTATACTTCGAGTGTTTTATCTAGTGTCCTTAAATGAGCTAAGCTGGGAAAAAGGACTCAAAATATAGAGGGTTGGATCGAACAAGCATCTCACCTGAAAGGAAGGAAGTCTATTGAATTCAACATATGGAATCTCTGCCACTGTGTTGTGTTATATTTCACTTGGAAGATTAGAAACCTTATGGTTTATAGCAATCAAGTCACCAGGATAGAAGAGTGTATTAGTATGTGTGTTAGGCACATAAGAAATTGTTTGAAGGCTAGGTGGAAAAAGAATTTGAGAGGTATTTGCAAGTACTTGGAGAGATAAGAGATTAGATACGTTGTAAATATATAGCTAGCTTAGCTAGCAAGTTTTGTAACCGTTTTTAGTTTAATAATATTTACCCTTTTATTAAAAAAAAGGTACTTGATAATCGCATATACAATGTGATTATTAAAATAGATGGATGATTTCACAAGTATGTTGATTGCGTGAGTTCTATATATATATATATCATGGGTGCATGCATATTATATTACCCGTGATTCCATTCAGCTTGGATGAAAGGCCCAACCCTGAGGGTTACGTACATTCCATTATCAGCAACCATCTTTATAAATTTTACCAAGTCATTGTTTCCTGAAAAATGGTACTATAAACCAAACACAAAATTAATTAAGGTGTAGTTTGCCGATATAGATACCATGGACCATATTTAATTAGCTCATCGATGGTATTCTAAAAACATGGGTAACATAGGTGCCTTGTGTGACATACCTGGCCCTTTACAGGCTCATGTACATTCCAAAATACATACGTCTGAATGCAGTTAAGACCTCCACGCCTTGCCAACTTAAGGATGTTATCCCACATCTAATTTCACACACACGTACAAGAGAATGAAGTCGAAAACTATCCCATTCGATCCGAATTTATTTAAATCATACAAAAGCATACCGCAATGGGAACTCGAGGATAATGGATGGAACCAGAGAAGATGAGGACCCTTTTTCCATCGATGATCAATGACCTTCCATCGTATTTAACACTTGTGGGCTTGTTGTCTTTGTCGTACCCGGCTACTATGTTCCCTTGTTTGTTGATGTTGATGTTGTTTTTGTTGTCGTCGTCACCACCACCTAGCACCAACCGAACCTCATAGGTGAAGGCTAAGATCAACACAAGGAGAGCAAACAAGAGGAATTGAGGTGGTGGTGGGCCTGGCATGGCTATGCCGTTTTGATGATCGTCCCAAGAGAATCAGTAAAATGTGATTCAACGACAATCATCAAACAACATCGATGGATTTGGGTGAATGCAAACTCAGAGAGGTCGATTCCCAACTCCTCCTAGAAGAATCGGAAGAGTGATTGACCCCTGAACACCGCTAGCTAGCCCATTAATTACTGGAATCAGATTATAAAGAAAAGGGTGTACGTGTGGTTGGTATCTAAACTCCCATTTGGATGGTCTTGTCTTCTCCCATTTTGCTGCTAATCAATGATAGCCTTCTGTTTGCACCTCCGATATTTTCTCTATTCCTTCACCT
Source organism: Polygonum maritimum (assembly GCA_963924305.1). Classification (NCBI taxonomy): domain Eukaryota; kingdom Viridiplantae; phylum Streptophyta; class Magnoliopsida; order Caryophyllales; family Polygonaceae; genus Polygonum; species Polygonum maritimum. The sequence continues at coordinate 38,630,938 of OZ002733.1, forward strand.
TCAATTAATTTTCCTACATTTCCTCCCTTTATCTATTATACCTTGGTTATCTTTCCTATTAATTTTCTAATTAACCCATTTTGCACCGAAAACATTACTATAATCTTGACTTACCTAGCTAACTAGTTGGGGGCTAAGGGTCAACCCATAAGTTCTAGTCCTTTCTCACCAATTCTCTCTCCATTCTTTCCTTAAGGTTAAACTACAAAGGGGTTACATTTTCTATGATTTGGTAGTATCTTGTATGGAAAAATATATCCGTAGATATGTAACTTGTGCTCCAACGGATATTCAAAACTCTTGTACAAATACTCATTCAATCAACAAAAGCAATCAAGAAATTATTTCACAAATTACATTTGTTTCTCTATAGGGTATCAACCTAATCCTGATCGTACATTACAAACCCTAACCCCCCATGAGTGACCATGGCTCGACCCAAGAGGACATCAACACCAACAAACACCACGATGATCCTCCACAACACACCGCTAACATCAGGAACATCTTGGTAGTCGCCTCCAAGATGGGTCAAAACCTAACTCTAAGTAGATAAACATCATGCTTGATCGCAAAAATTACACCATATGGCATCATACTACGCTTGATGCATGCGAACTGGATCCATTCCTCTATGCAACTCTCATCCCAGATTCGACTCTCCCAACAGTCTCCGACACCAATGCTCTGAAGATTTAGAACCCTACTTGGCACAAGAAAGATCGTCTCATCTTGCTATGGATGCGATCCACACTCATGACACCGCTTCAAGCCCATGGTAGCCAAGCCTTTACCACCTTTGAGGCATGGGTTATTCTCGAGCACATGTTCCACTCTTAGACTCGTGCCCAATTGATCCATTTGAAGTCGCGACTTCAAACTTTTCCCAAGGGCGATCTTTCTATTCTTGAATATGCGGAAAAGAAACGAGCTTTCTTTGACACTCTTGCAGAATGTTCTTACATTGTCCTAGATGAAAAGTTCCTTGAAAACGTTCTTCATGGTCTTGACTCATCGTATTGAGCGTTCCGATTTGCCTTTATTATAAAGCCTCACATGATTCGTAGTGAAGAACTGCTCGGACTCCTACTATGTAAAGAAGAGCAACTTAACCTAGAGAAACTGCCCGACACTATTCAAGCCCTAGCCATGGCAAAATCGCCCACATCTAGCGCCGCACCACAACAAAAATCTTCAGCCTTCGAGTCCACGACCGAGTCCTTTGCCGGTCCTACGTGTCAGATCTGTCAAAAACCAAGCCACAAGGCCATCAATTGTTGGCATAGGGATAACTTCGACGTCGAAGACCAGACCTCGTTAACAACAACAACATGGCAGTGAGTCTAACCAAGGCCGACAAGGGGCGCCAACTAAAGGCTCGTAGTAACATGCTTATCAGGCACAATTCCAACAACCTTAGTATAGCTTCCAACGCTCATATCAGCAACAACCGACACCTACTACTTGCCCAGCCTACACTATCCACGGTCCTCCATCACACTTGTTAATCTGAATTGGTGTTTTGATTCGGTTGGCACCAATCATGTAAATACAGACTTTGGTTACCTTTCTATCCATTCTAATTACACTAGCAATGATTCATTACAGATTGGCACACGACTGCCACCGTCATCTCCTCCACCATGTGTGTTTTTGGGTGAAAAAGCATCTCTTCAAACTTGGCATCACCGATTTGGTCATCCTCATGAGTCTTCTTTACGTCGTTAGTTTCTAAATTTAATTTACCTACAATAAACAATAAACTTGATTTAGTTTATAAGTCGTGTTAGCTTGGAAAAGCCATAGGCTTCCCTGTCCTTATTACTTAATTTAGGCTCCGTTTGGCAATTCAGTGTTGATGTTGATGTTGGTGTTAATGCTAATTGTATCCGATGTTGATATTAATTGCTAAAAATAAAAACTTTTTTTTAGATAATCAAATGGGTGTTCAGTAAGACAGTTTGTTGATTTTATTAGTATATCATGTTTTGACCAATTTGCCCCTTAAAAATTCAAAACGGTTAAAAAATCAAGAAATAAGGGTTTATTGCTTCAAGTGGGTTTCATCCTCGTAACCATCCTCTCTCTCTAGCCCCACAATTCTGCTCGTATCTCCATCACCAATCTTCTAACATCTTTGTTTCATGCCCAATTTTGATTTATATAAGCTTTCAAAGATCTAAATATAAATGCTGATTTTCCAAATCAATCGACGATGTAAATCAATTCTGCAAATGAAAAGATTTATTGTTTTCCAAAAGGAAATCCTTCCAATTTTCTATGGCTTCCGAGGGCAACACTCGTCAAACTCCCCCTCCCTCCTTGCTAAGAAGATTTCCCCACCACTAGACCTCCGCCATTACCACCACGAACCCCTAAATCCAAATCAACAATGAATGACATCGCCTGAAATCAAGGTCAAGATCGACCATGATGATGCCAATTCCCCCTCCGTTGCATCCTCTAACCGCCATGTCCATGAATCGAGCTTCAACTTCAATGTCGGCACCGGCAAAACCAACTCCACCTTCTCCTCCACTGCCCGCAAGATAACATTTCTACTTCAATTGGCGAAAGTGTTGCTGCATTGAGGTTTCTTAAGGGAAACCTCAATGGATCTGACTTGGAACACTTGAGGACGACTTGCTGACCATGTTGAAACAAGCAAGATAACATTTGTATTGGATAGATAATTGGATGGCACAAGCACAAGGAATAAAATAAAGGAGATTCAACTCAAGTTCATCATTTTATTTCAAGATGTGCGTAACCTTTGCAAATGAAGCAAAGGGACGCCTTTATAATGAAGTTACACGGCTGGGAAGAGTGTGAAAGCAATGGAAAAACATGCATGGGCCAACCCACTTAAGCATAAGTGAAGGTCCAACCCAAAACTTATATAATAAAGCTAGAAATAGAAATGTGACATAGGGTATATTCTCGAAATAGAAATAACTTAAAAGTAATAATTATAAATAATAATAAGCTAATTAAAGATAGGCACCAATCAAGGCTCGGCGAGGCCAAGGCACGGGTGTTGAGCAAGCTATGTCTTCCAAAGGTGGTCGTCATGGTCTCGGTTGCCTTGGGTCGTCTTTGATCAGGTGTGAGCTCGGGTAGGAGCACATCACCTTTTGGTAACATATTTTTCATACTTGTGTTTTCTTGCATAAAACATTAACTCCTACTCTTGCATATAAATTGCCATATGAATGCTTATATATCAAACAACCCGATTACTATTTTCTCATATCCTTTGGTTGTCTTTGTTATCCCTTCTTGTGTCCTGCATCAAACAAAGTTGAATTCCGGTCTTCTCCATGCATGTTTATAGGATATAGCTCTTAACATAAAGGATATCTATCATTTCATGTTAAAACAAATAAAAGCTCTCATACCTCTTTTATCTTTCGTTCAGCAGGAGGTGAGGTGCTTTCAATGTCTAGATAGTCTTGCCGCGCCTGGAATGCTCTGGATGCAGAGGCACTTGCTCTCCTCCATGCAGTATGACAGGCGCGGCTCTCCACTTGGACAAGATCATCATTGAAGGTGATAACCTTACAGTCATCAACAACCTAAGACGCACATGGAAGGTCCCTTGGGAAATTTCTTCTATTATCCAGGACATCAATTCTACCCTCCGGAATTTCTCGGAAGATAAAATCTATCACTGCTTTAGAGAATGTAATCATGCAGTAGACTTCTTAGCCAAGAAATTGATCCAAGATCAGTTCTTGGACCACTACAACAACTTCATCAACAACCACTCAGGAACTTTGAGCTCCTCAAAACCGGAACCCTGAAGTCCGGATCTTTCTATCCTCCTGAAGGAGTTTAGTACAATCATCCGCAAGGATGATCTAGGTTGGCCCTACTTCAGAAAGGGCACCTAAGGTTTACATTTTCAAAAAAAAAAAATTACATAGCTCAACACGTCGTTTTTTATGAAACAATTGTTCCATATCAATTACACACTAACCATGTAGCCCACACACCCTCACAAAGAATGTAACTCATATCTATCACCCCTCTCTAGCTTGCCGTCAAAAACACCTCCCTCGCGACTGCACCACCAACCAAATTTAGCACGCTGTTGGTGATGCCATAACACCCTGCTTTTCTGTTTCCACGTCGTTGGCACTTGCCATGCAGTCGCAACAACCCACACCAGACCCTACAACTTCCTAGTCGAATAGCTTGCCTTCTCGATCTTTTGTTAGTTCCGACGCTGCAGACACCTCTCCAAGCTCAAGTACGCCCTATATCCCTTCTAATCCTAATATTCCATCACATTATAGACCAACTTTAGACTCTAACCACCCTATGGTCACTCGGGCTAGGACCAACAGTCTCAAAAACCAAAAACCATTAACACTACCACCCTTACCATCTAATGATTTTCCTTTTGAACTCAAAACCTTTTCTCAAGCCTCAAAATTTCCCGAGTGGAAAAATGTCATGAAGGTTGAATGATATGATTCCCTTATGAAGAACGACATATGGCCGGGAATTTATCTCATCTCCTTGTAATTCTAACATTGTTTTGTTAGTGGGTGTGTAGGGTGAAAAAGTATGCAGATGGATCCATTGAGCGCTACAAAGCGCGATTGGTGGCAAAAGGCTTTAATCAAGAGGAAGGTATTGATTATTTTGACACTTTCATTCCCGTCATCAAGCCTACAACTAGTCGTATTGTATTATCTCTTGCTTTGACGTTTAACTGGAGGTTGAGATAGATTAATATCAAAATGGCTTTCTCTATGATGATTTGTGAGAAACTGTCTACATGGAGCAACCTCCCCGATTCGTTGACTGATCTCGTCCAGGGTATGTTTGACAACTCAAAACGACGCTTTATGACCTTAAGCAGGCACCCAAGGCGTCATTCCAAAAGCTCTGGGACTTTCTATTTTTAGCAGGGTTTGTTCTCCTACAAATCCGACACTACATGTCTACACTCTTCACATGACGTCATGATCTATCAGTTTTGTATGTTTTAGTCTATGTTGATGACTTGATTTTGACTGGTTTCAGCTTTGTTGATACTAGTTTTATACCCGTACCCTATACGAGTTTGTGATTGTTTATGTAAACAAAGAGTGCCCTCAGAATCGAGATGTAGGGCCCAGGGCATATAAACAAAGAGTGCCCCAAACCGCACAAGAATTGTCACAACTGTGGGAAGGAGGGACACATTCGCAGGTTTTGCCCTCAGAATCGAGATGTAGGGCCGTCTCAGCAGCCCTCCGTAAACAAGAATGGTCGTGACTCAGCCGGGAATTCGAGATATATGGGGAATCAACCCTCTGACCAGAACAAGGAAAAAGCACCCGCGAACTCTACCTAGTGTGTCTTACGTAACTCAATAATGTCGTCCAATCGAATAGTTGGATCGAATCTCTCTTTTATGAAAGGATCGCTAGTATGTTGTTAATCCTTATTAGGATTCCTACTTAGTGTGACTTTTGATATAACCGCGCTGAACTATATCATGTCAAACTGGATCTAGACTTTTATGAAAGTTAGAATGTATCTTCTAATAGTATATTACTACTGTGTAATGTAGCCAAATGCGCCTCTCTACAACTATGTGAGTAATTGAGTAGATTGGGAAAAAAAAAAAAAAAAAACCTAAGCTTTGGTGATATTGATAATGAATGAAAAATGTATTTTGTCTTTTATACTGATCATGTAAAAGACAAGAATACATTAGAGAGTTCTGTTGATGTTATTTCCCATCTTGATCACATGGTGAAATAGGATCGCGAGCTCTAATGTAATTTTGAAATAGAAGGAAGGAGTAGATAGCATCTATGTTAGGACCAAAGTGGAGTACTATTATAAGATTATTGTGTTCCTAACTTTAGCTGTTCTTACATGGATGCCTTTTTGTAGCCATTCCTTCTCGTCCTTAGAACTAACAGTGATGGTAATTCTTGCATCCCACCTTAAAGGAGGAATGAGAAATCCTTTAAGGGGTACTTAGGTGGTAAAGCGTTCTCTTCAAACTGGTGCATTCATATCTTTTTCTTCGTACCCTACTGTCTGGATTGTCTCAGTTTCGGGGACGAAACTGTTTTTAAGGGGGTAATAATGTAATAGTCATGATTTTCTAATCATATATATATAAGGAAAGTATTAATTTAAAGTTGTTAAGTAATATATATATATAATATTGATCATATGATCGTATTATTGGGAATTGATAATTATAAGAGATGATATAATAAATCTTTGGGGGTAGGAAGAATAAATTGTGAACATATTAGATTTATAAACTAACCAGATAAAATTTATTCTAGAATATATGTAATCGGGTTTAATTTTGAGACGAATAAGTACCTGATAATCCTTCTCTTCGGTATTAGTATTGTTTTTCCCTCCGTTCCATTTCCTTTAACACATTGTTTACTCCACTTGCCACGTTTTACTCTCTGCCCCAAGTGGCACTTGCAATTGATGCCACCTCACAGCCCACTTCCCTAGCCTCTTTCCTTTTCCCTTCTTTTCTCTCGTTTCCTTTGCATGTGCAGAAGGAGTCTCTTCCAATTTTATGCCAAAATCTTCCTGCACTTTCTTGTTAGAGTTGATCCAAGTTTCCATCTCCAAGTTCAGGTTTGAACCTAATTTATATTTAGTTTTTGGATAAGAGCCTCGTTTGCACTTGAACATGCATTAGATTTAATGATTTTCTTTCTTTCTTTGCATAAGAAGGAATTAAATATTCTGATTTTTAAGCTCAATAGATTTGGATCGAGTTTTAGTTTTTGTTTTAACTGATTTTCTTCCATCTTGAGAAACATTGGTCAAATTGTGGGAAGTTGGGCTAATGAGGGCTTAATTTGAAGGTTTCTTGAACATGCATGCCTTCAAGTTGAATATTACTAGCTTGATTTGTAATAGGGGTGAATTGAAAAAAAAAGGTTGGCTTGATTTGCATAATTAAAGAATAGTCTGGTGTAATATGAGAACCATGTATCCAACTTCTTGAACTATGAGGTCAATTTTGATTATACATATATATATTATATTTTTTTTAAGTGCTATATGGAATTGGGTTTTGGGGTATATATACATGCATGATGATAGCGTGGTTCCTCTGTTCTTGTGAGTTAAAGTACACTAGCAACCCACTAATTAACTCAACTATGTCTAACTTGATCAACTTGGATAATTGGATGGAATCGTCGGTTAGTAGTTTGGTACCCACTTAATTCTGATGGATTTGTTTAACTATAAAAATGGGAAATTGGGTTTGTATGTGCTCTTCCCACCTGTAAACTTGCATATTGATTTGGGAGATGATATCTTGAATTGTGAAGTATAGTAACCCTATAAGAGTCGGTTTTATTTAATAACTCAATTTGATTAACCTGCATGCATATAGTCTTTTCAAACCTTGCATGAAGCCTTCAAAAATAGCTATGGAGTAGGATGCTTAGTAGAGATTCTTTTTAAGAATCTTTGAGTAAGTTAATTACATGCATGGTGAATGGGCCAAGTATAATTTACATAGAGTTTGATATCGTTGGAAGGTCGATCTAGTTGTAAATGGCCTAACATACGAATATATAATAAATAATTGTATTAATAAATTAGAATATTTTAGTATAGGCCGTTTCCACGAATTCGCTTTACAAACGTCCTAAAACAAGATATAATAAAACACTCTAGCGATTTTCCGCCACAATTTTACTCATTGAGTATCGCTTACTTTTCCGGTACTAAACTTCAAAGGGATAAAGAGGTCATCCAGATTCCGCTATTCTCAATCGTCTATTCATCTTAGCTCCTAAGTCCGATATCTTGGCATTTCCAGGCAAGTGTATTGGTTCTCTTCCATTCTTGTTTAGCGTATATATATTAGAATGTTTGATTCATACTGGTTATTATATGATTCATGGGATACTATATAGTATACGCATGATGTTTGGAGGGTGCTTTGCTGTAGAACGGGCTAGGTTGTCGATATTGTAGTAGTGATTCTGATCTCTATGTGGCCGCTATTGTTATTGCTAGTGTTATCAAGGTAATTGTGGTTTGGTTGAATTAGGTCTGGATAATCGTGACCTTACTAGTTGGCATACGTGTTAGGGAATGCTAGCTCTATGTACTATATTAGGTTAGGAATGGGAGCTGTCGGCTCTGATATACCATCTCGTAAAAAAAAATAATTAGGCGGGTCACGCCCCTACAATGTAGGCGATTTGCGCCCTGACTATATAGGCAACTCGCGCCCTGACAATGTAGGCGCTCTGCGCCCGGGTAAATTAGGCACTTTGTGCCCTGGCGATTAGGCGCTATGCGCCCTGCTAAGTTAGACATTCCTTGTCCCGTTATAATTTGGCATCCCGTGCCTCGCTAGTAGGTTAAAGGTAGTAGCGGTATCATCTCTTGGACCTTGGATCGTTACCGTTGTCACTCTGTTATGCTATGGAGATTCATGCTCTAACGGACTCAGTTGAGCAAATTGTTTTCTTATATATATATCATTGACTTTGTCACTAATTAGAGGCGATATCAATGGATGAAGCCGATCCTCCGAATCTGTAAATGCGATTGAGCTTACGATATGAACCGATGATGAGTTCTAATAATTCTTTGTCTAAGGACGGCAAAGTTCCTAGTATCTACTCATTTCTGGACATCTTTTAAACAACTCTAGTGATGAACACTCAGTATTCCTTGTAGTCGAAGGGAGGGAGGCCTTTCGACATTCAATCCTTAGAATATTCATTGATAGTTGAATCACCGATTGATCCTTATCTGGAGTTTGGAGCTAGTGTAATTATTCCTTAAAGAACCAATCTACCTCCCCACTTGCTAGTCTATTCTTAGACTAACTCTTCCGTTTTCTTTTCTTTTCTTTTGCATGTTATTCTGGTGTGTTCTGTCTGCCTTGTACGCATCAGTGTTCAAAGGAGTCAAAGTGTGAAATTGACGATCTAAGAGCGAAAGAACCTGTTGGTCCTGTTGAAGAAGGAAGACAAGATAGGGTGACGGTGAAGACCATTTGGGAAGCAAAACGCATTTTTGTTATGCTCAAGTTGTAACACAAGTCCTAGTAATAAGAAATTGTTAAGTTTCAGTTGCAATGTCTTCTGACCATGTTTTGAATACACTTGTAAAAGGCCTGAGTAGTCTTGAGTTTGTTAAATTCGGGATTACTGGCGGTAATACTCCTATGAAAATTGGGGATGTTACACCGCGTGGGGAGGAGCCCGTCCCATCCACGCATGTGGGTGGGCGGCAGCGTCCCATCGAGCGAGCGGTGGGCGGCAGCGTCCCATCGAGCGAGCGGTGGGCGGCAACGTCCCATCCTGGCCCATGATTGGCCAGTTTCGCGGGCACCGCTCCAAGAGCCAACCAGAAAGCGACACGTACTTGGGCGGCTCTCGTCCCACATCGATGTCTCGATCGGTCTCAGCCCGGAGCTCGGCTATAAATAGCGTGCTCGATGCACCAGAGCGGGGATCGAAAAACTTGCGAACCATAAACACTAGATCTCGAGCTAAGATCATTGTTGTAACCCGATACACCTAAACGCGATAGAGATCATCTGTTTCCTATTGTTGCCCCACAGTTAATACAAAAAACATCCTTAACACAACCCTTATCGCGTTAAACACTTCAAGCGACCAAATACTTTCCATCTCTCCGTCCGTTGACTCGGTTGAGTTCAAATCTCCTACTCTCATCGCGTTACTCTGCGACCGGTGTTTTCGGACTTCAACATTGGCGCCGTCCGTGGGGAGTCTCCTCAAACTAAGCAGGCACCGCTTCAACCGACGCTGAGTGATGGACGCTAACGGCAACAACGCTTACTACGCTGACGGCGCGGCCTTCGGGATGCAGCCGCCGCCTCCGTGGTATTACGGGTCACCGCCCGTGCAACAACCGCATGTCGAGCCAGGCTGGCACCCTGGTTTCCAACTGGGTGCCCAGCCCCAGGCCCCCTTCCTGGAGTATGTGCACGCACAGTACTATCAAGGGTACGCGCCCGCGCAGGAACTCTACGCGGAGGAGTTTTCCGCCACCAACGGAAGCTCCACCACCAACGGAAGCTCCACCACCAACGGAAGTTCCACCACCAACGGGAGTTCCACCACCAACGGGAGTTCCTCCACAAGCGGGAACTCCACCGGCCAGGAGGTGGGAAAGGACGCTCCCAGCGCGGTGTCACCCCCCAACGAGAGCACCGGGAGTTGTCCCTGGTGTTTTTAAATCGAGAATTTAGGTTATGGCTAGGTTTGTCACCGTGTTTGTTATCACGTGTAATGTCTTTATTATGCCAATTATCATATAAATAAGACAAGACGACAACCCTACACTGTCCAACAACGCATGAACCGTTAGGGAAGACCCGAGTTGCCTTCCTCGCTTGGGGTTGTCCGCTAACGCGCGCGATGCGCTTAGGCGCGCTCGAGTTGGGTTTCGCCCCTCGCAGTCGCATAATGCCTTAAAACATCAAAAACTCCACAGTCGTTAGGGAAACCCGAGTTGCCTTCCTCGCTTGGGGTTGTCCGCTAACGCGCGCGATGCGCTTAGGCGCGCTCGAGTTGGGTTTCGCCCCTCGCAGTCGCATAATGCCTTAAAACATCAAAAACTCCACAGTCGTTAGGGAAACCCGAGTTGCCTTCCTCGCTTGGGGTTGTCCGCTAACGCGCGCGATGCGCTTAGGCGCGTTCGAGTTGTGTTTCGCCCCTCTGTTATGATTTGGCATCCCGTGCCTCGCTAGTAGGTTAAAGGTAGTAGCGGTATCATCTCTTGGACCTTGGATCGTTACCGTTGTCACTCTGTTATGCTATGGAGATTCATGCTCTAACGGACTCAGTTGAGCAAATTGTTTTCTTATATATATATCATTGACTTTGTCACTAATTAGAGGCGATATCAATGGATGAAGCCGATCCTCCGAATCTGTAAATGCGATTGAGCTTACGATATGAACCGATGATGAGTTCTAATAATTCTTTGTCTAAGGACGGCAAAGTTCCTAGTATCTACTCATTTCTGGACATCTTTTAAACAACTCTAGTGATGAACACTCAGTATTCCTTGTAGTCGAAGGGAGGGAGGCCTTTCGACATTCAATCCTTAGAATATTCATTGATAGTTGAATCACCGATTGATCCTTATCTGGAGTTTGGAGCTAGTGTAATTATTCCTTAAAGAACCAATCTACCTCCCCACTTGCTAGTCTATTCTTAGACTAACTCTTCCGTTTTCTTTTCTTTTCTTTTGCATGTTATTCTGGTGTGTTCTGTCTGCCTTGTACGCATCAGTGTTCAAAGGAGTCAAAGTGTGAAATTGACGATCTAAGAGCGAAAGAACCTGTTGGTCCTGTTGAAGAAGGAAGACAAGATAGGGTGACGGTGAAGACCATTTGGGAAGCAAAACGCATTTTTGTTATGCTCAAGTTGTAACACAAGTCCTAGTAATAAGAAATTGTTAAGTTTCAGTTGCAATGTCTTCTGACCATGTTTTGAATACACTTGTAAAAGGCCTGAGTAGTCTTGAGTTTGTTAAATTCGGGATTACTGGCGGTAATACTCCTATGAAAATTGGGGATGTTACACCGCGTGGGGAGGAGCCCGTCCCATCCACGCAAGTGGGTGGGCGGCAGCGTCCCATCGAGCGAGCGGTGGGCGGCAGCGTCCCATCGAGCGAGCGGTGGGCGGCAACGTCCCATCCTGGCCCATGATTGGCCAGTTCCGCGGGCACCGCTCCAAGAGCCAACCAGAAAGCGACACGTACTTGGGCGGCTCTCGTCCCACATCGATGTCTCGATCGGTCTCAGCCCGGAGCTCGGCTATAAATAGCGTGCTCGATGCACCAGAGCGGGGATCGAAAAACTTGCGAACCATAAACACTAGATCTCGAGCTAAGATCATTGTTGTAACCCGATACACCTAAACGCGATAGAGATCATCTGTTTCCTATTGTTGCCCCACGGTTAATACAAAAAACATCCTTAACACAACCCTTATCGCGTTAAACACTTCAAGCGACCAAATACTTTCCATCTCTCCGTCCGTTGACTCGGTTGAGTTCAAATCTCCTACTCTCATCGCGTTACTCTGCGACCGGTGTTTTCGGACTTCAACATTGGCGCCGTCCGTGGGGAGTCTCCTCAAACTAAGCAGGCACCGCTTCAACCGACGCTGAGTGATGGACGCTAACGGCAACAACGCTTACTACGCTGACGGCGCGGCCTTCGGGATGCAGCCGCCGCCTCCGTGGTATTACGGGTCACCGCCCGTGCAACAACCGCATGTCGAGCCAGGCTGGCACCCTGGTTTCCAACTGGGTGCCCAGCCCCAGGCCCCCTTCCTGGAGTATGTGCACGCACAGTACTATCAAGGGTACGCGCCCGCGCAGGAACTCTACGCGGAGGAGTTTTCCGCCACCAACGGAAGCTCCACCACCAACGGAAGCTCCACCACCAACGGAAGTTCCACCACCAACGGGAGTTCCACCACCAACGGGAGTTCCTCCACAAGCGGGAACTCCACCGGCCAGGAGGTGGGAAAGGACGCTCCCAGCGCGGTGTCACCCCCCAACGAGAGCACCGGGAGTTGTCCCTGGTGTTTTTAAATCGAGAATTTAGGTTATGGCTAGGTTTGTCACCGTGTTTGTTATCACGTGTAATGTCTTTATTATGCCAATTATCATATAAATAAGACAAGACGACAACCCTACACTGTCCAACAACGCATGAACCGTTAGGGAAGACCCGAGTTGCCTTCCTCGCTTGGGGTTGTCCGCTAACGCGCGCGATGCGCTTAGGCGCGCTCGAGTTGGGTTTCGCCCCTCGCAGTCGCATAATGCCTTAAAACATCAAAAACTCCACAGTCGTTAGGGAAACCCGAGTTGCCTTCCTCGCTTGGGGTTGTCCGCTAACGCGCGCGATGCGCTTAGGCGCGCTCGAGTTGGGTTTCGCCCCTCGCAGTCGCATAATGCCTTAAAACATCAAAAACTCCACAGTCGTTAGGGAAACCCGAGTTGCCTTCCTCGCTTGGGGTTGTCCGCTAACGCGCGCGATGCGCTTAGGCGCGCCCGAGTTGTGTTTCGCCCCTCGCAGTCGCATAATGCCTTAAAACATCAAAAACTCCACAGTCGTTAGGGAAACCCGAGTTGCCTTCCTCGCTTGGGGTTGTCCGCTAACGCTCGCGATGCGCTTAAGCGCACTCGAGTTGGGTTTCTCCCCTCGTAGTCGCATAATGCCTTAAAACATCAAAAACTCCAGTCGTTAGGGAAACCCGAGTTGCCTTCCTCGCTTGGGGTTGTCCGCTAACGCGCGCGATGCGCTTAGGCGCGCTCGAGTTGGGTTTCGCCCCTCGCAGTCGCGTAATGCTTTAAAACATCAAAAGCTCTACAGTCGTTAGGGAAACCCGGGTTGCCTTCCTCGCTTGGGGTTGTCCGCTACACAAGGCTCTTAACCTTGTGGTCGTGGATGGATATGGTAAGTTACGCAAACTTAGTGTCGAGCGCGGTCCTAGCACCTAGCTCGGCATAGGGTTGGATATGGTAAGTTACGCAAACTTAGTGTCGAGCGCGGTCCTAGCACCTAGCTCGGCATGGGGTTGGATATGGTAAGTTACGCAAACTTAGTGTCGAGCGCGGTCCTAGCACCTAGCTTGGCATGGGGTTGGATATGGTAAGTTACGCAAACTTAGTGTCGAGCGCGGTCCTAGCACCTAGCTCGGCATGGGGTTGGATATGATAAGATTTCGCGAAATTCTTTAAATAGAAAGAAGCGCAGGTCATAATCAGAAAGCCGCGTGGCGGCAAAAGCAGTTAAGACGCATTGACCGCGTCAAACAGTATTACAGCCGCACCGCGGCAATGAACGGTGTTAAGGCCCCAGGGGCCAAGTAAAGCATCAAGTCACAATATAAAAAAAAAAAAGAGTTGAAACTTCATGTTTAGCAGCATTCAGGCATCAGGAACGTTGGCCGCGGTCTCAGAGGGAGGAGGGTCATCAGGAGTCTTCTCTTTTTCTGGATCAGTGGCGGCGGGGAGTTCCGGGCTGTCAAGACCCGCGTCATCTGCTTCCACTCCCGGCGGGGGTTTCGCCACCCCATCCTCCCAGATGACTCCCATTTGGCGATGGAGGTCGGGGGCAAAGTACCTCACCTTGTACTTTTCGCAGTACTGGAGGGCGGCCGTAACAGCGCTAAGAGCCTGGACGGTCCGCGCATCGTCAACGCGTCGTTCCAAGTACTCCGGCGAATTGAGGAAGTCGGGTATCGCGCTCTCCAGCTGCTTGCTGGTCTTTTCCAGCTGCGAGCTCAGCTCCTCGTTTCGCGCTTTGTAACCCCCGACTTCCTTCTTCAATGCCGCGGCCTGGGACCTGGCGGACTTAAGCGCCGAGGCATCTTTTTCAACCTGCGAACGCAGCTCCTGGAGTGCCGCCTCCGCCTCCTCCTTGGCTTTAATCGCCGCCTCCGCCCGTTCCTCCTCCTCCACCAAGCGATCAGGGAGGTAGTTCACCCACGCGTTGACCTACAAATCAAAACTCACATTTCAGATTCAAAAATAGAAACTATGACAAATCAGCACGAAAAGAAGAGGAGACCGCGTACCATATGGCCATATTTCTGACACTCCCCTTTGACCTCCCGCGCGTTGAGGGTCCGGAACCATTCCCTCTCCTCCTCGTACCCATACTGGCCTTCCTTAAATGTACCCCAGGCAGGCCCGGGGCAGGCAAAGCCGGCCACCTCCGCTCGCCGCGACCAATGACGGCGACTCCCCGCGCCCGTCGTTATCTGGGCAGGGCCCTTCGAGGCCTCAAGGGATCGGTCCTCGGTGGCGATAACGTCCCGCTTGGCCCGTTTCACCAACACCCCCTCCTCGCGGGCCGTGTCCTCCGCGCTCTTACGTTTCAGAGCGTCGGCCTGCGATCGCTTACCTCGGGCGTCGACCGGCACGCCAGCCCCTTGATTATCGCGCCCCGCCTTCGCGGTAACGCCTTTACTGCCTCCGGTTTTGGCAGTAGGAGGGGCCTCGGAGCTGGCGGGGGCGGGCTTCCCAGAGGTCAAGGCCACGAAAACGTCCATATCTGCAAAACACAAGTGGTTAGACTATGTACAAAAATACCAAGATAAATACATAAAAGTAAAACGAAACCCCAGGTAAAGGTACCCTCGCGCGAGTTAGCCGGGGACGCGGCTGCCGAGGATGATACTTCGACCTCCCAGGGCGGCTCAAATCTCAAGCTGAGCCCCGCGCGCTCAAGGCGCTCTTGGGTCAGCCACGCCTGCTGCTCCCTTTTGTTAGGCGCGGCGAAGGCCTTCTTCGCCGCGGCCGCCTCCTTCAACCCGCTGCGTTGGCGTCTCTTATGATGAAACAGGCCGGGGACCATCGGGCAAACCATGTTTCCCCCCTGATAATCGCGCAGGATGAACCACTTCTCCTTCCACCGCGCTCCAACGTTCGAAGGAGTGATCAGCAAATTACAATGCGTAAGGCTGAAGTTCATGATGCCCTGCTTGTCCGCCTTAATCGTGAGTATTTGAGCCATGTGCCGCGCAGAGGGAATCTTACCAAGCTCCAAGCACCGGATGTGATAGGCCGCGATATAGCTCCAACAGTTAGGCGCCATCGATGCCGGGGCCAGATTGAGCATTGTCAAGAAATCGGAGACGTAGCGGGGAAAGGGAATCCGGAAGCCCGCGATAAGGCTAGCCGCGTAAACCACCGAGCCCGCCTCATAGACAGCCTAGCTGTTACCCCCACCCTGAGGCAGTAAGAGTTCGACCCCAGAAGGCCAGGGATACCCCGTCGCGATCACGTCCATCTCGTCAAGGGTGAGGATAGTTTTTTTTCCCTTCGCGAGCATCGCATTATCCTCATATTCTAAGAGGTGCGCGGGCCTCGTCTGCCTAAAGCGGGGAACTTCGGCTCTAACCCTAGTGATGTACCGCGAGATAAAGCTTCTCTCAACCCCGGATGTCGAAGCCTCGGCCTCATCACGAGGATCGAAGGGTTTACAGCGTGCCATCGATCGCGAGGAGGATTCACTCTTACTACGGGCGCCAGACGCCGTGGTGGGGTTGCTCTCGCTCAAACCGGAGGGCTCGCGAAAGTTGTTCTGAGAATCACTCAGGGACATCTCTCGGTACTCAAAGGAAGGATCAGGAGCGTAGAAGTCGTCCCAGTTCGTTATTCTAGCACCGCGATCCACGCCTGAAGGGCAGGAGTCGCTGGAAAGCCCCAAATCCAGGGCACGGAAGCAAAGAGGCTCCTGGAGGAAGTAAAAGAGAAATAATGTGCATAGGAAGAGACAATAAGCGTAAAAGGTAACGCGATGAAAGCACAAACAGAATAATTCCCAGCAGTAAGCGTAAAGGATAAAAAGAACAAGGACCCAAAGTCAGACCAGCGCAGTACCCCAGCCGCGATGAGTGCATAAAAGAGATGATTTGCATGGGGAGAAACCATGATGAAGGCAAACAAAGATAAAAAGCGCGGTACCCCAACCACGGGCAAGTTTCATATCGCAGTAGGGCAGGAAGCCCTGTGAGAAAGGGCCTAGGGGCGCGCGAGATGTGTGTCAGGAGAACATTCCGCCGTTCTCGACACACGTCTCCAGGAATAGGCCGGGGTGACGAGACGTTGATGGGACGAAAGGTCGCGCTGGGCGCGTCTTCTTCGCCTCCCACGACGCTTCGCCTCCCATGGCGTTTCGTCTCCCCGAAGAGTTTTTCGGCCACTTCGCCACCCAAAACACGAAAGCACGGCGGCGGCCGAATCCGAGCCGGGTCTGGGGCGGAAGCATCCGTCGCTGTCCGCCACCCAGAAATCGCGGAGAACCCTAAACCCACCCCCCACTAGGCGTTTTCTCGGGAAAAGCTACCCCGAGCGCCACCGGTACCCAGCGGCGGTGTCACCGCTGAGGCTAGGGCATTCCCCGAAAAACCCCAAAAACCCAGAAAAACCAAAAAAGAGGGGAAAGAAAGAGAGCGTACCTTGTGGTCGCGGAGAGGCGCAGGCGAACGTTGACGGAGGCGCTGGCGGGCAGTTCCGGCAAAGCAAGGACAGGCGAGGGCGAGGGCGAGGGCGGAAATGGCGTTTTGAGGGGTTGAAAATGGCGAAGTAAGGAAGATGAAAGGGCGAAGCCGCCTTTTTATTTTTTGTGTTGTAACCAGGCCGTGAGGAGTTGGGCTCTGTTGGCGGGCGGCCCACGAAGCACTACGGCCCAAAAAGCTTCCTTCGCCACGTTCCTCGTCCCGTCACGCTCATTTGCTCGCCCGTCTCTAAAACTATAACGCGTTCCACGCAGCACGTTTCCGGTTTGGGGTACTTCCTTTGGACCCGTCCTCAAAAGGGCATCGAGTCCCGGTCCATGGGGTTGTGTTGGTACTAGGAACCGTCAACGCGTTAGAGCCACCCTACCAAAAGCAAAATGCTACCAAGTACAAACTCCTCAAAATGACGCCAGGCTCTGTACCTTACTTCCATCGCGATCCGTGTACACCTCTATCCCAAAACAGACTCCCGGCAAGACAAAAACCCTCAAAGGACAAGCTCGAGTGACCACGTCTGCATCGCGCTTCGGGCGTTGAGACCGCGTGGGGAGGAGCCCGTCCCATCCACGCAAGTGGGTGGGCGGCAGCGTCCCATCGAGCGAGCGGTGGGCGGCAGCGTCCCATCGAGCGAGCGGTGGGCGGCAACGTCCCATCCTGGCCCATGATTGGCCAGTTCCGCGGGCACCGCTCCAAGAGCCAACCAGAAAGCGACACGTACTTGGGCGGCTCTCGTCCCACATCGATGTCTCGATCGGTCTCAGCCCGGAGCTCGGCTATAAATAGCGAGCTCGATGCACCAGAGCGGGGATCGAAAAACTCGCGAACCATATACACTAAATCTCGAGCCAAGATCATTGTTGTAACCCGATACACCTAAACGCGATAGAGATCATCTGTTTCCTATTGTTGCCCCACGGTTAATACAAAAAACATCCTTAACACAACCCTTATCGCGTTAAACACTTCAAGCGACCAAATACTTTCCATCTCTCCGTCCGTTGACTCGGTTGAGTTCAAATCTCTTGCTCTCATCGCGTTACTCTGCGACCGGTGTTTTCGGACTTCAACACATATGAGAATAGATAATTGATTTATAATGAATTTAACATGTGGTGAGGCCAGAATTAACGTGGAGGCTCGAAATTCTCCGGCTTTAATATATAGTATAGATTTGATTCTTTTATTCGTCTATTAAACGTTCCCTTTTCCTTGTGTGATCTTAAAAATATAACAATTCATATCAATCCAATAAGTTTTGGATTTCGAGTTAATCGGAATTAGGTCAAATGATTTCATTTTTAACACATTCATTTCGTGTCAGATTTCAAAGGCTGTTCTCAAAAAAAAAAAGATTTCAAAGGCTAAAATTGTGGCACAATACGAATCGATTTCTCAGTTAGTGTCGACTGTGGAGTTTTGACTTGAGCACTACACCCGTACACCACACCCACGTGAGGAGAGGGCTGAGAGGTTATAGAGCTTTGAGGGCCATTCATGAGGCAACACCATATTTGCAAAGGAGGACCTCAATTAAGTAAAAATTATACTCCGTGGGTACAGACATAATTTCAAAGGAAGCCATTGTCGACCGAGAAGGGACTTCTTCTCTGCTCATGTCCTTTTAGAAAGGACTTCTAGGGTTTCGTTGAATTCCCTCCATAACCAGTCCTCTATCTCTTCACATCTCGCCTCCGCCCGTTTTCCTGCTCATACAATTACAATTCTCTCCGGTCCTCTTCGATTCACCATCCCTTCGATTCTGGTACTACGTTTTATTATTTTTTTGAAATTTTATTAGGGGCGGGATTCGTGCCTGGAACGAATTACCCCTTTTGCTCTCATTGTAAATTTGAGTTGATCGTCCGTAATTTATGGTTGTGGTGTCTATTTCTATGTCTATGTCTGTCAGTCAATCTTGTGGTTTCTTGCCTGTTCGATCAGCGATTATTTGGTTTCTTGTTGATTATTTGCATTCTGAATTTCATTCAAGGCGTCATTTTCAAACAATATATGCTCTGCGTGGACCTTTTGATTGTTGGAATTCTGAATATGTGCTTGTACTGTGGTTGGACACAGTTTAAGAAGTTTGATTTCATGTTCAACTGATTGATTTGGAATTCCACAATTTTAACTCTTGGAGGAAAACTTGATCTGGTGTTGGTGAAGGTAACCTTGTGATCTGATGGACGACGGCGAAGTTGATGTCTCCCATCAAGAGTATTTCTCTAACTCAATGGGCGAGATTCCGTGCAGTGGATCCATGGATAGCTTCTTCGATGAGCTGCTGAAGGATTCGCATGCCTGCACTCATACGCACACCTGTAATCCTCCGGGCCCTGATTACTCCCATACCCATACCTGTTTTCATGTCCATACCAAAATCGTGTCGGCCCCTTCTGATGATAATGGCGGAAATAGTAACAATGATAACTCTGCTGAATCCACGGGGAAGAAAACCAAGAAACGACCAACGGGTAATCGTGAAGCTGTCCGCAAGTACCGTGAGAAGAAGAAGGCACGGGCTGCTTCCCTTGAGGATGAGGTTGTGAAGCTCAGGGCCTTGAATCAGCAGCTGTTGAAGAGATTACAGGGTCAGGCTGCATTGGAAGCCGAGGTTGCAAGGTTGAAGTGTCTGCTGGTGGACATACGAGGAAGGATTGAAGGAGAGATTGGTTCCTTCCCATATCAAAAATCTGTCAAGACTGGTGATTCGTTTCAGAACATAGCCAATCCTGGCTTTCCTGGGTCGTATGTAATGAATCCGTGTAACGTTCAGTGTGGTGAACAGAACTATTGCCTTCAGCCAGGGGTAGAAGGCAAAAACGTTGAAACATCATTAAATGATCAAGCTTTTAGTGGCTGTGACTTTGAGAACCTGAACTGCTTTGCAAACATGGGAACTGTCTCCAAAGAGTGTCTTGGTCACAGTCCTTGTGATATGGGGAACATGTCACCAATACCCAATTTTGCTGGTGATAATAAGAGGAAAGGTAGTCGCCTTTTTCTTATTGCTGTTTTATTTTCCGAAAGATCTTATTACTTGCTGGGTAGTGGGTACTGGTAAAAAGGGTATATACTTTATTCCAGTTTATTTTCTCATGTTTGAGCATACGATTTGTTTGAATCTGATTCTCTTGTCGATTTGATCTTCTTTTTCTGTTTTAAACTATGACAGTAATTTCTTATTTGTTATATATATTATAAGTAGGTCCTCAACTTGGCATCTGTGCTCAATTAAGCTATTTCTATTGTCATCAAAAGTCTGTGGCCAGTGCAGGAATGAAGCTGTTAGGAAAGTGGGAGGGAGCCAAACAAGGCCTAGAGTTTGTTGGGAAAAAGGGTAGAAAGGTCTTATGCTCAGCTGAGGATAGTAGTATATATTGGTGGTTTCTTCTTTTAGTGAGGATCATCTAGAGAATTGGAGAGTGAAATCGGGCATTTGCCTTGGGCTTCTTTGGGAGGGTGTTCCCATTGAAGATTATCTTTGTTCTTATTATCAGAATTACAGGACAGCTAGTGTTACCATAGAACTGCAATAATGTTAATGCTTATACATGGCAATGAAACTTTGTTGAGTGCTGCATCTTGGATTTATTGGTCATTATTGTTGAGAGTCAATAATTAATATTGGCTCTATTATATACTATCAGGCGGTTGTTTATGCATCTCAAGCATTCCAGTAGTAGAGTTGTGTATTGATCTACAAATCCACATTTAGAGCTTTCCTGTTGGGGTTGGGCATACGAAACATTATTTTCTCAGAGAGAATATCTGAAATTGCAGTTACTGTGGATTTGTTACTTGTAAAATGAGATGGTCCTAATCATCTGCTTTCCCGTTTCCCCTTAGGCAATGGCACAGCAACCACTGGTTGAGGACAGAAGGGTAGAGGAAGCTCTGGAGGTATTTGCAACAAGATTTATTTATTAGGTGAAACGCTAGGGTACGTCGTCTTGAGCTCTAACCTGAACAGATCATTTGTGCTTCATGAATGACGTTGATGATCCAGGCTAACCGGAACCCACCCTAGCTAAATCATATATTATTGGCTTACCCGATGCCAAGGCAGCTAGGCTTTTGGTGCTGTTGAGACTGGTTGTGACTGCTGTGTTGGTTTATGTTTTTCATGGATGAATGTGTAAAAAGGAGCATGCTTTGCATTATGTTTCATAATGGTTGGTAGCCTTTCGCTCTGTTGAGGCCGGCTTCTGTTAGTTGTCTCTTGAACTGGTGAATGGCTTCACGTCCTCTAATGGTTTCAGAGTATGTGGATGACCATGTGAAGTGCATATGGGATGAATGTATTTATATTAATTTTAAAATAATATATTTTGTTGTTTAGGAAGTAGTTTGGGAATTAGACCCTTGTTATCTGTTGCAATTAACATGAAGGCCCTGTTGCAAGTTTTATTTCAAGGTTACAAGAAAAATCCATTGAAAAGGCTTTTTCTTCAGAGTTCTAGGACCAATCATTTTGGTTTCAGTGAAACCGGCCACGTGTCATTTTGCAAGTGCAAGTGGGGAATCTTTCCATGACAATGATGTTTGACTCTTTGTATTATTTCTCTGACTAACCAAACAATGCCAGGGTTGTAAATAGAATGATTATCATTAAAGTGAAGCCGCAAACAGCAAAAGAAGAAGCAAAACTACAAAGTCTTTCAATTAAAAAAAATGTACTGTAATTGTAAAGAACACAGCAGCCAGCAGGATCCTTTGGTAGGGATCTACATGACAGCGCAGGCGGTTGGGTTTTCGTCGCTGAAGGCGGTGGTGTAGCGGACCTCGGTGGAGGAGGCGCGGGCGAGGGCGGAGCCGTGATCGGCGCGGACGTAGCCCGCGGGGGCCTTGCGGTCGTAGACGCCGGGGGCGTAAGGGTGGTCGACGACGTCGTAGGGGACGTAGGGCCAGGGGTCGGCCCGCTTGCCGGTGCGGTGGCGGACGCGGGCCAGCACCTTGGAGGGGTCCACGTAGCCCACCACGGTGAGCTTGTGCTGCTTCGGCTCCAGCTCCACCTGGCTCACCCCCTTCATCCCCTCCACCGACCGCCTCACCCTCCGCTCGCACCCCTCGCAGTCCATCTTGATCTTGATCTCCACCGTCTGCAGCTGCCGGCGTTTCTTGAGGCTCGAAGACCGGCCTGAGGAGCAGTCAAACATGTTGGACAGATGGTCCAATGCACCCATTACTAGCACTGTTGTATGCTAATTTCCCTTCCAACTCCAAGAGAGACACAGACCTAGTGTACGCCTAAGTAAGATGCTTTCAAGAGCTCAAACCCTGTTTCTTGAAATGGAATGGTGTTTTCCTTGGAAGCCGTAGCCGTACCCGTTCTATTCTCACAGTCTCACTAAATACTGGTATGGGTTGGATTGCGTGGTTGACTGTTCACTGTTGTGCTGGGTGTGTAGGATTAATTGATTTGTTTCTCCTGATCGAAAACAGATCTGCGTCGTCCGATCAAGGCGGCATCGTGGGATCTGGGCCTCACACTTACCTCCACCGACTTTACTTGTACATCTGTCTTCTCTCTACTGCTACCTCTCCCTTTTTCCTTGAAAGTGTGTCCAAAAGGGATTTTTATACTTATTAAGATTATTAACAAAAAATACTCCCTCCATTATGATAATATGTTCACTTTTTCTTGTTTTATGATATTTGTTTATTTCATATTTTTCTCCAATTACACTTTTTCATATTTCTTTAAACAAATAATTAACTCTACATTTGATAGGGGTAATACAGGGATATTATTTTTTCTTAATATATGTGTAATATCCAAATGGTCATATACTTTGAAACGGAGGAAATATGAAGTATTTGAAAATTAGATGAACAAATTAGATGGGATATGAATAGATGGGCAGATGGATACGAGGGCTATACATGAGATTAGACAGGGATAATTTTTTATTTTTATAGTGAAAAAATATTTAATAAAAAAGTTGGAAAAGATATACGTCATAATTGAAAAGATGGTAAAAGTGGGTAAATGTTGTTGTTGTTGTTGTTTATATGTATACAAGTTGGATAATATTGGAAATTAAATGGGAGTAATGTTGTAAAAGAAATATGTCAGAATGAAAGATTTCATGTGATAGTAAAATATTGTCATGGATTAGATGATATTTGACAAAGGCACTCTCAAGAGGATGAATTAAATTGGGGAGAAGGTGAGTAATTTGGTTTGCTAAAAGTTTCGTAATGACTTTGTATATAGTATTAGTAGAGGTGTCAAACAGGTCGGGTCGGGTGGATTCGGGTTCGGTCTTTTCGGGTTCGGGTTGAGTACGGATTCGGGTCAGTCGGGTTATAGGGCAAGCCGGGTCGGGTCTTGACAGGTTATCGTGCGGGTTCGGGTCGACCTAACAGGTCAAGAATTTGAATTTTTAATGATTTTTAAAAGAATATTATGATTAAATAATAATATTTAATAATAAAATATTATTTTTAATATATTTTTATAATAATATTTTATTTATAATAGGTTTTATGATAAAATATATTATAATATTTACAATAATATATATTTATTCTACATATATATAATATATCGGGTCGGTCGGGTCGGTCTCGGGTTTCAACCCAATTGGGTTCGGGTTAATCGGGTTCGGTTTTTTTCTTTGCTTGCTACTATTCGGGTCGGGTTTCAACCCAAAAATTTTCGGTCGGTTCGGGTCGATTTTTCGGGTCGGGTCAGGTTTTGACAGCTCTAAGTATTAGTGATAACGATGATTCAGTCTTTTTTAAACCACAATTATACAAAGAAAACCACACTAACTTAAACCAAAGTATAAAGCAAGTAAGGGTCGATTCCACAGGGAGACAGGTTATCTTTAGTAGTGAAGTTTGTGTCAAACGAAAGTAACAAGGGGGTTTTTAGGTTTAATTCACACACTATCATGCAAATCATACGAATTCAAGAGTTTATCAATCAGTATTTAGAAACACTTAGGCAAACAAATATCCGCATTCGCTTGACAAGTTGATCATTGATTTCATTCAATATCTATGCGATGGAAATTCCAATTCCTTTTCAAAAGTAATTAATAGCACAACCAGATACTATTAACCCTAACTAGATAAATAATCATGAAACTATCAAGATTCAATCTAACTAGCAGCATTCAACATCAGGAATATAATTGGATACAAACTAAGATAAAATAACCAGCTTTTACCCTAGAATGCAAATCAATTCTCTTATGCATATAACTAATACAACCAGATATTAGCACGATGCAGTTGCTACTTATGAATTAGAGATGCTCAACCAGAAACACTCTTGTTGGGACGATATTAAGGACGTCAGTCGTTAATATCTAAACCAATAATAGCCGTCCCTTATCTTATTAAGAGCGAGTCCTTACAACTTAGGCGAGTCGTTACACTTCTCTGAGCTAAGCGTCCGTCCTTAGCCTCACTAGTAACACTCCTTTCAACCTAACAAGTAACCTAACACTCTTAGCTATAAGGAAGCTATCACTCACGTCTCTCACGGTTCGTTGTGAGAGACAAACTACAACTCTAATTGATTTGTGGTTTGTTTTGGATTTGATGTGGTTGGACTTTCTTTCTCTTGCTTCAAGCTCACTTGATCTTCTTGATCTTCGTTCGTGTTCTTGAATGCTTCGGGAGAGCTTGAGAGAAAGTCTTCAAAGTCCACTCTTGCACACACATGCCGCTATGCATACTCCTTGGAGAGTATTTATAGCGGAAGTGATTCTTGTCCTCTAGCGTCCTCTGAGACTTGGCAGGATCCTCGATCTTTGATCAACGGTGCGATGAGCGTCTTGAGGAGGTCAACTCTGTTGACGCTTGGGAAGCCTCCGCGTGGGTAGGGGACCATTGCTGGGAAAGCGACGTCTTTGGCATTGTCTACACGTGCCCAGACAAAGGAAGCTTCCTTCTGAGGACTAAGGCCGGACGATGATGTAATCATGTTGGGGCGGCCTTGATTTGAATTTGAACTTCGTCCGTATTTTGGCGCGCGTCCCTTCTTGATGAGGACTCCGTCCTATCTTGCGCAGGGACCCCGCCAATTACGTTTAGCTTTGGAAGTTCTGGTAACATGCGTCCCTACAGCATAGGGACTGCTGTTCACTTGTTGTCCTTTTCGCTCATGTGCGTCCACTGGACTTACCTGAGATCAAAACTTGGACAACTTATCAAATACATTTGAGTTTGTCATTATCAAAACAAGGGACGATTATTATTGGTTTAGATATTAACGACTGACGTCCTTAATATCGTCCCAACAATTTCCCCCTTTTTGATGATGACAAACTCTTTCAAATAATGCACACAGAAGTAAAGCTTTTAGCATGAGGAACTACACTTTGATTTTCTTTTCAGCTTAGATTGGCATGCAACACATTCTTTTAAGTGCGTTCTATTTTATTCCTAACTAACGACCTTTTGACTTGGCCGAAATTCCCCCTGAACACATGCTTTCTATGATAACTTAAGGACAATCGCATCTCTGCAAAACTATACTTCCCCCTTTTGGCATCATCGAAAAGGAGAACAAGTCGAAAAGCATGCAAGCACAAAGTCATAACTAAAGAAAGGTACGCTTAGACAAAATGAAGCACAAATGTAGTGAATGGCATTCAGAATGAGAAACGAGAACGTTCATTACAGATATTCACAACAAGTGTTCAAAACGGGGACAGCGTCCCATTGTCTTAACAAAAACTCAAGAAATGATAAATTGTTTCAGGGTTAGAGAAGGGGGAGGTGATCATTTTCTGGGACGCTTGCCAAGGGCTTTGAGGTGTTGCTCCTGAAGATGGTTGTTCTGGGCAAGGAGCTCGTTGTTGCGCTCAAGAAGGTCTGTGTGGACGTGAAGTGTGTCGTGAACCTGCTGAATTAGATCAATCATTATGCACTGGTTCTCGATCATCATGCCCATCAGATACTTCGTAGAGTGCCTCTCAGCCTCATCAGGGACGCTCATACCATCGAGCTCGTCCTCGTCATCAGCAGCGTCCTCAGCTGGCGTCCCAACTACTTGGACATTTTCAGCTTCGTGATCTCCTTCTCCAGGTTCAGCAGCAGCAGCAGCAGCTTGAGCTCTCCTCTCAGCTTTGGCTTTCCTTTCAGCCTCTTTCCGTTCCTTTTCCAGTTGGCGCTTAACGGACGGAAGGGGCTCATCACACCTGAGTTTCCCAACTGGAGGGAGTGTAATTTGCCTGACGTCCCAATGAATGCCAAAGGAACGCTCTTGTTTAGGAGCATAGAGTCCCTGCTGCTTCAGAATTTGCTTGACCAAGCCGGGGAAAGGAAGAGAGTGCCTGCCTCCTGTGCACTTGCCCATGTGTTCCAAGATTACTCGGGGCAAGTTTATCGGCTTGCGTTCCAAGAAAGCGTCCAAGAGAATACTATCAGTGATCTGAACAATGGACTTCTTCTCTTGGCGGGGGACGACCATGCGCACAATGAAGTGATGCGCAAGGACGCCCGTCTTGGTGAGGCAATGAGCAACTCTGTCCTTAGCAGCTGGCTGTCTCCCATTGAATATTCTGTTGAGGATTTCATCTTGGGAGAAACGGCCAAAGTTCTTGCACGGCAGATCGTGCAGAGCATCTTGCGGAGAAGGACGCAGGCCTAGCATTTTGCGGACGGTGCCCTCAGCAACTGAGTACTCGTCCCCATCGATTTCAAAAGTCCCCTGAGGCTTCCCGTTTACTTCTGTGATTTCGAACTTTGAGTAGAAACGGAGAACCTCATCAGGGTCAACATCAGCGGCCTCAGCGCCCAAGTGCGTCCAACCTTGGAACTCAAGAAGATCCAAGAACTCTTGGCGCTGGTTCTCTGCCAGAAACTCGGCGGTGAAGAGGAGCGGCGATAGGATTTTCTTGAAGCGTTTCTGCTTGGAGCCATTGCTCACGATCACTTCATCACCAGCATCTTCTTCATCTCCATCTCCCTCCTCTTCCTCAGGTTCCTCATCCTGGGGAGGGGCGTCCTCGTCATCGGAGGCTTCGTTCCGTTGTTCTTGGAACTCAACCATTGCAGTGTCCTCAGCTGTGGACGCCTGTTCTGTGGGAGGCGCGTCCACCGCTGGAGTCCTTGCCAAGGACTCTGTGGGAACGGATGGAGGAGACGTCCCTTGAACTTGAGCAGCTTCTTCGACGGCCGGAGCAGGCGGAGGAGGAGGAGGAGGTGAAGCTCTAGGGGGAGAGGGAGAGGGAGTGCGGAGCTTAGCTTTTGGGGGAGGAGCAGAGGAGGAGCTGGGCGGAACCACTGAGATTGGTTTCACCTTGAGCGGAGCAGAGGGAGGAGGCGGCAGAGTAGCAGGGGTAGCATCCTTGGCCTGGACCTGGACTTGTAGAGCGTCCTTGGCCTGGACTTGAGGAGCGTCCTCTACCCTTGGAGGAGGTGGAGGGAGTTGACGAAGGTCCTGCATACTCGCTTGGATCGCCTTCTCAACGGCTGCTTTCTCTGCTTGCTCTTGCTCTTGGCGCGCCTTCTCCTCTTTTGCCAGTTGAATTTCGGAGAGGCGAATGGCGGCCATTTCTTCATCCGTGACGCCCTCAAGCTGAGCAGAGGTCTTGAGGCGTTGTTTTGGGGCAGGAGGAGGGGAGGAAGGGATTGGCTTTGGTGGGGAGGAGGAAGGGCCTTTAATTTGGAGCGATTTGGACGGAGGGGGAGAGGAAGGCCTTTTCCTTTTTTTTGAGAAGGGACGGAGCCCGTAGGAGCCACAACAAACTCCATTATATCAGGAAGTAGTTTGGCGAGCTCGTCCACAGTTCCACCAAATGAGTCAGAAATGATTCCTGGCCCCATGAACGGTGGGTTGGTGTGATTGGTTTCTTGAAGGCGGGGCTTGACATATGTGATCATGAAGTAGTGGAGGAGGCGTTGGATTTTAGGAGGATGTTCGTGAGTGGACGCCCTAAGACAAATGTTAGCGAGCGTCCTAGGCTCCTTTTCAAGCCAGTCCTCAATGAGAGGGTCAAGGGGAGGACGGCGTTTGGGTTGAGAGGGGAGCCGGCCAATTGAGCCACTGTAAACAGAGGCTTTGGTGATATTTTCTGGCTCAGGCTCGGGTTTGAAGGGCTTCTCCAGAAATGAGAACCTCTTCGGCTGGGTTTTGGATTGAGAGCGGGATGGTTGTTTTTGTTGAGGAGGTTGGGAGCGAAGGGGTTGAGGAGGGGTGTTGGAGTGGCGGCGCTGGGTGCTTTGAGAGGAGGAATGGTGGCGAGGGGGTTCTTGTCGGCCGGAAGGTCTGCCTCTCGACTCCATTAATGACCGGCCTTTCACCGGAGGAGATCTCGAAGAGCTAGTGTTTTTCGTTGCCGACGAGGGTGAGGGATTCTTTGAGGCTCTTGTGTTGGCCATTTTTGAGATGGTTTAAATAGGGGAGGATTAGGGTTTGGAGAGAGATTTCGGGATTCGGTTGAAGATTTGGAAGATCTTTGAGATTTCTAAAAGTGTGCAAACAGCAGATGAGCGAAGAAAGGTTTTCGGAGTGCACAGGTGGGTATATATAGGAAGAAGACGAAGTTGGACGGTCAGGGGTAACAGGGTCTTTACACACAGCTTCCTCCACCCGCCTTCCCACACGTGGCTTTCTTCTTTGCTAAGGAATACAGCTGTTGAGCACTGTTTGCGCATATCCCGAGATTTTCGCTGACGATTCGCTAAAACGGTTTACCTTCCCAATTTCAACCATTCAAACTTCTCACAACTGCAAAAGACTCTGACCTGACGTCCTTTCAACACACAACACTACACAACACAGAACTGAACCACGGCGTCCCATTCACTGATCTCAACCTCTGTAATTAGAACTCTGTACAGACAACTCTCAGCTCTTAGCACGCGTCCCTTTGATCACTTAGAACCATTTTTGAAAATCAAGCAAGTACGTCCCGTAAAGGTGAAACAAGGAATGCTCATAGGACGCGTTTGCAAGATTCTCGGCTTGGGTAAGCTTAGAGTTCCCATCATTTCGGCTTATGATGAGGGTAGGGTGATCAGGGATACTCTTGAGATGAAAAGCGAAATGAATACCATTCAAGGACACAAGCGAATACACATATCTTAGACTAGCGTCCTTTAAAGATGACTTTAATGCATGACACACCTTAAAACAAGTTCTCAACATAGCCAATCATGGAGGGAATAATAGAACGGGACTTGATCATTTAAAAGTTATCATCCCCAAGAGCAACCGGAGGTGCTCGTAGGGACGTCTATCAAGTGCTTTTGTGAAAATATCGGCCACTTGGTCCTCAGTCCTAACATGATCCACTCTAATTAATCCAAGTTCAACATTATCACGAAGAAAGTGATGCCTTATGTGAATATGCTTCGTCCTAGAATGATGAACGGGATTTTTGGCAATACTTATAGCACTGGTGTTGTCACACAAGATAGGGACTGTGTTGAGGGACGTACCATAATCTTCAAGTTGGTACTTGATCCATAGGACTTGTGAGCAGCACGAAGCAGCAGCAACGTACTCAGCTTCCGCGGTTGATAGTGCCACGGAGTTTTGCTTTTTGGATCCCCAAGATACAAGGCATGAGCCAAGGAATTGTGCCATTCCTGAGGTGCTCTTCCTATCCACCACATGGCCAGCGTAATCTGCGTCAGAGTAAGCTACCAGGTTCAGGGACGTCCTTCTGGGATACCATAGACATAGGTCATCCCGTCCCTTGAGATATCTGAAG
Organism: Polygonum maritimum; assembly: GCA_963924305.1. NCBI lineage: Eukaryota > Viridiplantae > Streptophyta > Magnoliopsida > Caryophyllales > Polygonaceae > Polygonum > Polygonum maritimum. The sequence continues at coordinate 38,660,657 of OZ002733.1, forward strand.
ATTCTTTTGACCTCTTGCATATGGGACTCCTTTGGATTTGCTTGGAATCGAGCGCACAAGCATACAGCGAACATGATGTCGGGACGACTTGCCGTAAGATATAGCAAGGACCCTATCATTCCTCTGTAGAGCTTTTGATCTACACTCTTGCCTTCTTCATCAGCATAAAGGCGAGTGTTTGGGGAGATGGGAGTATCAATGGGTTTTGAAGAGTTCATCCCATACTTCTCAAGTATTTCACGGATGTACTTTTGTTGATGAATCCGCGTCCCATCTTTAAGCTGAGTGATTTGGAGTCCCAAGAAGAAGTTGAGTTCTCCTATGAGGGACATCTCAAACTCACTACTCATCAAATTCTTGAATTCCTCTACAAATTTCATGTTAGTGCTTCCAAAGACTATGTCATCGACATAGACTTGGACAATTAAGACATCTTTAAGAACTTTCTTTAAGAACAGGGTTTTATCAATGTTACCTCGTGTGTACCCGTTGGACAAGAGGAAGGACGCAAACCTATCGTACCATGCACGAGGGGCTTGCTTGAGTCCATAGAGTGCCTTGTCCAAGAAGTACACATGATCTGGGTGATCAGCGTCCTCAAATCCTGGAGGTTGAGCGACGTACACTTCTTCTTTGAGCTTGCCGTTGAGAAAGGCTGTCTTGACGTCCATTTGAAAAAGCTTGAACCCTTTGTGAGCGGCAAAGGCGATGAGGAGGCGAATGGCTTCAATCCTGGCGACAGGAGCGAAGGTTTCATCATAATCAATCCCTTCCTCTTGCCTATAGCCTTGAGCCACAAGCCTTGCTTTGTTTCTTGACACGCGACCATTCTCATCAAGCTTGTTCCTGTAGACCCATCTCGTCCCTATTATGTTTTTGTTTCTCGGACGAGGGACGAGGGTCCAAACCTTATTTCTTTCGAATTGATTAAGTTCCTCTTGCATGGCCTGAATCCAATCAGCGTCCTGGAGTGCTTCCTTTATGTTCTTAGGTTCAACCAAGGACACAAAGGCGTTGAAGGCACAGAATGCTATGTTAGCATTAAGGGACTGATTCACGGCTGATCTTGTTTGAACTCCTTTTGACATATCTGAGATGATTTGATCCGTTGAATGAAGTCTCGAAAGATGGGATCCCTTATGAGTATCGTCCCTTACAGGAGTACATCTAGGGTCCGTCCAATCAGATTCATCTGAGTCAAACCCGTCGTCTTCATTGAGAGTTTCATAGAGTTCCCCCTCAGGTTGAGCGTCCTCTTCTTGATGCTGTTCTCCTTGTAGGCTTGATTCAGCGACCTCATGTTGAGCTGGAGATTCACTTTGAGATGGAACTTCCTGAACAACACTGGGAACTTCTACTGAGACTTCTTCAAGATTTTGAGTAGCGTCCTTAGGAACATAGTATTTTCCAGAGGACCCGAAATCAACTTCATCATCGGAGTCATCCTGCTGCAGAGGAGATGAGCGTTCTTTCTTACTTGGTTTATCTTTGTGAGAAGAACTTTCTTTGAACACAACATGAATGCTCTCCTCAAGCTTTAGAGTTCGTTTATTGAAAACTCTATATGCTTTACTGGTGAGGGAGTATCCAAGGAATATGGCTTCGTCACTTCTTACGTCAAACTTTCCAAGTCTTTCTTTATCATTGTTGTGAACAAAGCACTTGCATCCAAAGACTCTGAGATAGTCGATGCGAGGCTTTCTTCCATTCAGCAACTCATAGGACGTCTTCTTCAGCAAAGGACGGATCATGGCTCGATTGATAATGTAGCACGCTGTAGCAATAGCTTCAGCCCAGAAGTACTTGGGGACGCTATTAGCTAAGAGCATAGTCCTTGCCATATCCTCCAGCGTCCTATTCTTTCTTTCCACCACTCCATTTTGTTGAGGAGTCCTTGGAGCTGAGAAGTTGTGAGAGACTCCATGTTGATCACAGTAGGCCACGAACTCTGAGTTTTGAAACTCCGTCCCATGGTCTGATCTTATGGATTTGAGAGGCGTCTCAAGCGCAACTTCCACTTGTTTGATGAAGACTTTGAAAGACGTCGCTTTCCCAGCAATGGTCCCCTACCCACGCGGAGGCTTCCCAAGCGTCAACAGAGTTGACCTCCTCAAGACGCTCATCGCACCGTTGATCAAAGATCGAGGATCCTGCCAAGTCTCAGAGGACGCTAGAGGACAAGAATCACTTCCGCTATAAATACTCTCCAAGGAGTATGCATAGCGGCATGTGTGTGCAAGAGTGGACTTTGAAGACTTTCTCTCAAGCTCTCCCGAAGCATTCAAGAACACGAACGAAGATCAAGAAGATCAAGTGAGCTTGAAGCAAGAGAAAGAAAGTCCAACCACATCAAATCCAAAACAAACCACAAATCAATTAGAGTTGTAGTTTGAAGGACGAATTCGCCTCGGAGCTGGCAGCGGGCGCCGCCTATGGGGCAGCGGTCGCCGCCTCCCACAAAACACATATTTCGTCGTTTTCTTCACTTCAGCTCCAAGTGGTCTTTGGTGCACTTCGGCTCTTCCTTCTTCAACACTCCAAACTCCATCTTTAGCACCTAAACATGACTAAAAGTATGCTAAAACCCCATCTAAATACACAACATAAATGTGTATATCAAACTCCCCCACACTTGAATCTCACTCGTCTCGAGTGAATCAAAAAACTAACACTCGTAATCAATAACAACCTAGGTCATCAAGTGTAAAGAGAGCCTACAGCTAAGGGTAATAACAATGGACATCAAAGCTCCTAACCAACCATCCCATAGCAAAATATAACATAATCAGCATCCAACAATCCTAACAACACAACTCTAATCAACACAACTTAACATGCTACTATCAACTCTCAACCTATCTAACACCATCTTCACACATCCAACATCATCAACAATATGCATCAATAAAGAAGATGTCAATCAACATACTACACCTTATCCCTCAAAGTGAAAACCTACCCGAAAACACTCCTATACTCCACTTCTTATGTCGCCAGCTCCAGTCAAAATAACATCATACAACACTCTTTTTTCTTTCACTCTTTTTGCTTAGGCGCCTTTTCAGGTTTTCACTTAACATCTCTCTTTTCATTTTTCAATGTTGGACTCACCATCTCACATCACTCAAAAATCTATTTTTGCCCAAGCCTAATGCTCATCAGATTACCTGCTTTTTACTTGAACCGCCTTTTCGGGTTTTCAGTCCACCCCGGGATTTTTCTGCCTTTTTCTTTATTTTTATGGCTCTTTTTTTTTAAAATAATAGCAATAGTAATATAAATCCAACTCCCCCACACTTATAATAAACATTGTCCTCAATATAGAAACACAAAAATAATATAAGTGGAAGTAAGGAAAAATACCACTACTATGAAGATGGTGGTGATTAGATCAGATATTTGGGAACCCATGAATAAGTTCTACTGTCACATATGCTCCTCCATGGTGGTGATATGGGCCACATGCACTATTGTGAAGGTGGTGGCAGATAGTCATGGTAGGATATGTATCCAAGCCACTACTGCTTTAAAGAATGTCGCTTGCTGTTGAAAGTAGTGTGTCTACTGCTTATGGTACTGCCTCTCCTCCTCATGAAAAGTAAGAAAATCTTCCTCTACGATCATGTTGACAAGTATACATGCTCTAAATCATCTTCCAAATATGCCTAGCCTTTTGGATACCCAACAACAGTCGCAATCTAAGGCATCGCAACTTCCTCGTCATCAAGCTCATGATCCGCCCCTCTTTAAACTCAACTTCAATAGATGTAGGGGCGACAATAGTAGAAAGGAAGTAGCCTCTTGATGGTCAATCGCTAGGTAGCGAAGAAGAAAGAAGCGAACAAAACGATTGCCCGAATTCTTTTTTATTTCTGTTTTTTTGAAAAAAAAAAATTTTGAAAAATTATTTTTTTTTGATTTTTTTTTACCGAACCCGAAAAGGCAGCGGTCGCTGCCATTTTTGTGACGAAGCCGTAGCTGAAGTAGAATTGGCGGCGGTCGCCGCCACGGACACCATCTGTTTTCCGGAAATAATGGCGGCGATCGCTGCCATTAATTCGTTGAATGTCGTAGCTGAGCTTGTTTTGGCGGCGGTCGCTACCTTGGGGCGGCGATCGCTGCCAGTGCATCGTGATTCTTCGGCTTTCTGCAGGTTAGTTCGACGCAATAGAAGAAAAAACAATGGGAAACTAATCTAAGCTAATCTAAAGGAATGAAATCAACTACATCGGGTTGCCTCCCGATAAACGCCTTGGTTATCATCGTGGCTCGACGCCTCGTATGATTTCACAAGATTGGACATTGTCAATGCCCTTAACAACCTATCAAATTCTTGCGAGCTCATCTCAAAGAAACATAAGTAGCCCAAGGATAAATTGAAATTAAATAACATGTCATTTAAAAATCGTTTCAACTTATCAAACTTGTCTGTCCAATCTTCATAAAATGACATATGCTCAAACCAATTCAACATAAGTGGTGGCTTCTTAGAATATGAACAAAAATTGTCAAAGCGCTTACTAGCATTACCACTTTCATTATGGATGAACTTAAAGTAATTTCTAGATTCTTCATTAGGCCCTATACTTGACTCTTTGGGGGGATGAAGAACAATGGGTAATGAGAGATTGGAACAAGGAATACCTGGATCGTCAACAACCAATAAGGTTGATTTCGAAACAGAAGGCATGGGGGACTTTGTTGGTGAAGCACCATCCTCTGTAATATCATCTTCCTCATTTGTGTTCACATAGTCGCCCATATCATCTTCAAAGAACATATCACTATCAGAGAAGAACTCTTCTTCCTTCACAGTAATATACTCCTCAGTCTCCTCAAATCGTGTGAGAAGGGATGCATCTGGCTCATTGATTTCAATGGACTTATCTGAAGTTGTTGGATGACAAAGTGAGTAGCACCTTTCATAGTGCTGTGTAGACTCCGTACTCATATCATCCATCCTCTTAACAAGATCCTTCATCATATCCTCAAGAGAAGCATCACAAGTCTCAACCGGTTGTGGCATTGATTAAGATGATTCAACCAAAAGACATTGATGGCTCATAAAACAAAGGAAATCCCAACATTGCATAGGTTCCATAACAAAAAGCCTTCTGTTACTCATGTAGTAGGCCATCCTTCGAGTCTCAAGATTCATCCCCTTGACAACGCCATTGCAAACATCACCCACAGTATAATGATATCCCCACGCACCAAGGTCATCCGCATACTTTTGGAATCTAGTCTGGTACTCATGAAAGTGTTCATCTTGAAACTGTGTACACTCGAACAAAGCCATGGATTAGTAGCACAGGTGGTGTGAACCATAAGATAGGTTCACACCAAGTTTGGCACAAAAATCACACGAAAGACAATTATTGCCTCCCCGGCAACGGCGCCAATTTGATAACGATGATTTAGTCGTTTTTAAACCACAATTATGCAAAGAAAACCACACTAACTTAAACCAAAGTATAAAGCAAGTAAGGGTCGATTCCACAAGGAGACAGGTTATCTTTAGTAGTGAAGTTTGTGTCAAACGAAAGTAACAAGGGGGTTTTTAGGTTTAATTCACACACTATCATGCAAATCATACGAATTCAAGAGTTTATCAATCAGTATTTAGAAACACTTAGGCAAACAAATATCCGCATTCGCTTGACAAGTTGATCATTGATTTCATTCAATATCTATGCGATGGAAATTCCAATTCCTTTTCAAAAGTAATTAATAGCACAACCAGATACTATTAACCCTAACTAGATAAATAATCATGAAACTATCAAGATTCAATCTAACTAGCAGCATTCAACATCAGGAATATAATTGGATACAAACTAAGATAAAACAACCAGCTTTTACCCTAGAATGCAAATCAATTCTCTTATACATATAACTAACACAACCAGATATTAGCACGATGCAGTTGCTACTTATGAATTAGAGATGCTCAACCAGAAACACTCAAAATCTAGCAATAACCTAATAATAATAACTCCTAGATGATCAGGCTAGAAATCATTGAAAAAGTTAATAGCAATTCAAGCAAGAGGAAAGATTAAATCAATGCAATCGATAAGGAATTAGAAATCTCACAACTGAATCAGAACGAACACTTCAATTGTCTGTCTAAGCAAAGAGACTTAGTTCTCCATAGGTCTTCAAAATACAAAATAATTCCAAACTCAAAAAAACTAGGTCTAAGCAAAGGGTCTAAAGCTCCTTAAATAGGAGAAAACAATCTATCTAAAATACATAGAAACCGGACCAAAAATAATATCCATAAGTCCAATAAATAAAACGCAGTGTTTAAAGGACGAATTCGCCTCGGAGCTGGCAGCGGGCGCCGCCTATGGGGCAGCGGTCGCCGCCTCCCACAAAACACATATTTCTTCGTTTTCTTCACTTTAGCTCCAAGTGGTCTTTGGTGCACTTCGGCTCTTCCTTCTTCAACACTCCAAACTCCATCTTTAGCACCTAAACATGACTAAAAGTATGCTAAAACCCCATCTAAATACACAACATAAATGTGTATATCAATTACATAGACTTATTGTTCGGGAATGATTAATAGTCAATGGTGTATCAACTTTAGGTATTAAAGTGATAAAATATTTGTTAATGGAACGAGGCATAAATTCAGAATGAAAGAGGCATTTACTGCCGACAAAAGGGAGGAACTCACTGCCGGCCAATGATGTTGAAAAAATTCAGCTGTGAATCCATCTGGACCAGGCATTGTATTTGGGGAGAATTGAAACACTATATTCTTAGTCTATGAAGCATAGGGCAGTTTAGATATGACAATGTTTTCCAAAGGAGCAATCAAGTTTGGGATGCATTCTAAATCATCCAAACAGACTAGACAAGAAGTATTAAGTAAGAATCTCTAAGCAATTTCAGACGTAATATTTGTAGATATATAGTATCATGCTCATGAATAAACATACCGTCATTAGTTTAAAACTAGCAAATGACCTGCACCTTGTACGGGGGTGTTTTTTTCTTTTATTATCTTTTATATAAATTCACTATAATAATTACAAAGTTTGCTACGAATGATGATTTTTAAAAAATGTTAGAACCAAATTACGAAAATAATACTTATTATTAATATAATATTTAAGTATATGGGTAAAAAATATTTTTTTAATAAAATATTTAGGATAAATTAATATATTAACTAAATAGGTAGCCGTATAATAAAGATTGAGATTTATATGTTAGGATACAAAGCAACTCAAAATTTAAGATAGAGCTAATATTTTAATTAAATATGTATAAGATTAAGCTTAAAACTAAGATTGATAAGTTAATTTTGGACCATAAATGATAAATTACATGATGATAATATAGTACGTAAATACTTTTGAATCATATATGATAAATTTACATTTAATAAGTAGGGGGTAGAAAGATAAATTTTCCAATTTAATAGCTAACAAAAGATAAAATTTCCAAGTAGGAAATAGAAAGATAAATTTCTAATTTAATAGATGATAACAAAATTTATATAAAATATATTATTTTACTAAAAGGGGTGATGTGGCGCAATATGGTGGCGGAATTTGCTTCCGCTTTAGTATATAGTAATAGAATAGATGACGTGTTTGTTTAAACTGTCGAATTTTAGTGATTGATCGAAAATTCTTACAACACTTATGTTTCTCTTCCTACGTCAAATAAATGCATGTTTTCTTTTGTAATTTCTTTTAATGGATGACAAAGGATCTATATATACAACTTGAAAAAAAAAATCTTTTGGTCAAATAAATGGCACCACATTTATGTATTGATTTTCAACAATACTAGCCAACTGTGCCCGTCCGATGGACGGGCCTCGAACCAATCAATTCTCTGGAAAAAAAAAATACATTCATCTACATCTGGCCTGACTGATTAGTGATTACCACTTCTAATTCTAGACCGAAAGTTCCATTCAAATCCAGACTTTCTTCCCATCAAAATTGTGATATACAAATCACCCTGCTCAGATTTTTAACCAACTTGTAAGGCTTTCCCTCCAAAGAAGAAGCAAAGACCTGTATAATTTTCTTACAAAATATGAATTGAACCCACTACTTGCCACTTTCAACATCTCCCAACTTTAACAGGCAACCCAAAATTCTGGTAGGCCTTGATCTCTCCACCGAGCCCCGCCGTCACAATGACCAGCCCCACCCGGTGGCGGCCATCGTCTCGCCTCCTCCGTCCGTCCACGTTCCCAACTCTGACCTCAACGACATTGACAACGAATCCCCTCCGAACATCAACGACTCTGCGGACTCGGTCCTCCCCATTATGGATTCGTTTAGCCCGTGTCATTTAATAACACCTTTTATTGACAACCTTTTAATAACTACGCAAAGCAAAATTTCTTGATGCAAGGATAAAACCTTTTATTTGTAGCAGGTATAAATACACACAAGGATATTTTTTATCAATCGTAAACGTTATTTAATAACTACGAAAAGTAAAATTTCTTGATGCAAGGATAAAACCTTTTATTTGTAGCAGGTATAAATTAGGCCAAATGGCCAATCCATTTCCTGTGATTCACATCATTCCAAATGCATGGATAAAACCTTTATCCAGTTCCTCCATCAGATCAGCTGCAATTGAAACGAATTGGTACTAATAGTTCTACTGAGTTTAGCAGAACCAACTTACAGAACTGAAAAATGGATTTCTATGTACAATGATGGCTAGCTAAACATAATCCATATACTCAGGGCAAGTAACATTGTATTAGGTACTACTTCAAAGAACAGGGGCTAAATAAATTGTTGTAGGCGTCCCCTTCCTCAAGAGCAGATACGAAGCAATGGGCGACATTGCTCAATGCAACATAGTGCATCACATTGCCCTGAGACAGGGGTATGTAAAATTCAGCAAGTCACAACCATTTACAACATGGCAACCAGACCAAACAACAACGCATGAAACCGCTATTTTTAAACAAAACCACAGTATAAACAATATGAATAAGGTAAGTCGAGTGCATTATCACCAGACATTCATTCCTGTCACAATACGCAGCAAAGAGTCATAAAGTACATATCAAAGCTTGTTTCTACACATTTTCCCTCTTGTAAGTAAAATATTCCTGTTTTTGGTATCCCACCAATGGGTTTTTGTTTCCTGTGTACACAAGAACATCGTTATTCAATTGGGTTTGGAATTTGGATTTGAGCTGAATTCTCTTTTATACTAATTTCATCAACATGAACTAAAATCCAATTCAACATGCTAGCAATTCATCACAATCCTCAAACAACAGAGAGCCTGAGCTAGACAAAATCCCTAGAATCTCTCAAACACACACGAATTCAACGAACACAAAGAAACCCTTTCCAAATTGAATCCTACCATCAGCCACTACGACAACCAAAACAGAAATGGAAGCAAAGGGAAATCGAATGGCACAAACAGAAAACATCGACCGGCGAAACCATACGACGACCGGAAGCAAAGTAAACAATAACAGAAATTACCTCTTTGTCAGAGACGAGTAAGTCCGTGCTGAGATATTTGCGGCCTAATTGCTTCAGTTGTGCACCCTTTGCGTGGTCACCTGTAGAATCCATTCGACTGGCAGCGTTAAGGAATTCCAATGCTCAAATTGGGGGATTACAAGAACGAAAGCAGTATATATACCTCACCAGGCGCCGTAACAACACATCACAGTAATGGGGAAAGACGAAAAGCCAAAACCGGCCGGAGGAGAAGGCGAGACGAAGGGCCGAGTGACAGGGAAAACGGAAGCGAAGCGAAGGCTTAGAGACGAAAGCAAAATAATAATAACCTAATGAAATATCAAAATTGAAAAACGACATTTACTCACCCGGAGGAATCGTCTTTTTCAATAGACAAGCGCACCTGTGGACTCCATGAATTCAGAAGTGTAGAGGTAAGGAGGAGTGAACAAAGATGAACGAAATACAACGACAACAAGGGAATATATAGGGCAACGAACAAGAACCGGATTTGTAAAGCCTGCGAACTGAAAATTGACAGTAATGGAGAAACCTGAAGGGGCGAATCGTAACGCTGAGCAAAGAGGCGGGTCAGAGGACGAAGCGGCAACGAGTAGCCAATTTCATCGAGGGTGAGGCGGAGACGGCATAAGAAAGGGGAGGCGAAACAAATCAAAAGCCCAAACAGAATTGAAACAAATCAAAAGCCCAAACAGAATTAATACGTTAATAAGGTAATTTGCGAAAAGAAAAAGGGAATAACCAATTCAAAGAACCCATTTAAGGAACGACATTTAAGCTAATGGCAAAGTCGCATTTTTCTATAGATTAAGATTAAGATTCAAATATAATAAGTGTGTAAAGCTTTTCTTTTTAAGTCATTAAATACATATTTTCAAATTGACATCCTACTAGACATCTACTTCCGGCGTTGCTCAAGACGGTGATTAAGTATTATTTTAACAGCTTTGTATGATTGTTGTTTATATCTACGATTTCAATTGTTTTTTTTATATTCAAACAATATATTGTCTTGGTTAAACAATTGAAGTGATATTATTAATATCAAAAAATTATACCCTTAATCTATAAGTTTTTATGATAATACTTACAGTGGAAATTCAAAAACTAACTTAATAAATAAATTATGAATAGAATCTTATAATTTTTTTTATGATACAACGCTTAAACTTTTAATAAGAAAAAGTGAGATATAAATCATTACGATGGAATAAATTGCCATAAAATAAATTTCATAATGCATACAGATATTATATAATTCAATAATATATATATACTTTAAACTTATAATAAGAAAATGAGTACTTATAAAATAAGTAAATAAAATCTTTCAATTTGTAGGTTGCACCATTTAATTAAAAATTTATTCAATAAGATAATATTCAATATATATATCTACGTACTTATCAATAAGAGTAACATAATACATTTAATAATGAAAATTTAGTTAATAGGGTCCGGATCCGGTAGGAATGATTATTATGGTAGGAAATAGGAATGAATCATAACCATTGGATGAGGAGAGACCAAGGGCTCAAGAAAAAAAAAGGGAAAAAAACGGCACGGGCGTATTTTTCGGAAAACGGCACGGGCGTCCAGATTTGTGCAACCGTATGGCCTATTTGTGCAACCGTATTTGTGCAACTCTATGGCCGATTTGTGCAACCATATTTATGCAACTCTATTGCTTATTTGTGCAACTCTATGATCAATTTTGCATTCATGTCATATTTTATAGCAGTCGAAGTTCGTATAGTTTGTTTCGCTTTGACAATTTGTGCAAGTCTATTGCCAATGTGTTGAATTCTATGGTCAATTTATTCATCAATATTTGTGCAACTCAATGGTAAAATTTGTGCAACTCAATGGTCAAGTTTGTGCAACTCAATGGTCAATTTTTTCATTCTTATTTGTTCAACTCTATTGCCAATGTGTTGAATTCTATGGTCAATTTGTTCATCAATATTTGTGCAACTCAATGGTCAAATTTGTGCAACTCAATGGTTAAATTTGTGCAACTCAATGATCAAATTTGTGCAACCCAATGGTCAAATTTGTACAACTCTATGATCAATTTGTTCATTCATATTTGTTCAACTCTATTGCCAATGTGTTGAATTTTATGGTCAATTTGTTTATCAATATTTGTGCAACTCAATGGTCAAATTTGTGCAACTCAATGATCAAATTTGTGCAACTCTAAGGTCAATTTGTTCATTCATATTTGTTTAACTCAATGGTCAAATTTGTTCAACTTAATAGTCAAATTTGTACAACTCGGTCAAGCACTTTGAATTCTGAAACACTTGATTTCACGTGTAAACTGAACTTATAATATGACGTAGTTTTCAGTTCATTACATGATAAGCTTACTTTGGTTTGGCTCTCTTTTCATATATTGTTGTCACCAGTCCTATTTTCTTTGCATCTCACACCATCTTAATAACGGGCAAAAAGGATACAACTAATTTTTAAGGGTTTAACGCACCCCCTTTTCTCCTTATAGTGCACCTATATAAACCTAAACATGGTTATTTACAATAATGTCATTGTCATTTTGGGTAGAGAAATTTGCTTGCTATGTTTTCAAACCCTCCCGACTGCGCTCTCGGCATCCCGCCGCCGCCGATCTCGGTCTCAACGCAGCCCCCACCGACTGCGCTCTCGGTCTCAGCGCAGCCCCCACGCCGCCATCCCGCAACCCCTCAGCGTGTTGATATACCAAACACTAGTAAGCTTGTCCCTAAATCTCCTTATCGCCGCCGTCGTCTTCCTCTTCTCCGTCCACGCTTGAGAGCACCGATGCCTCTTCCTCCAACTCCGATCCGCGGGCACCGACACTAGCCACCAACCAGCCGCCAGCCCACCTCCTCCAAATATAAACCCTAAGTTCGATTTGATTTTCGGATTTGCGAATGGTGAACTCCACGTTCTGACAAATCGTCCATTATAAATAAATGGAGAAACGCAATATGTCCATAAAAATACTATGAACAACGTTTAAAGGTCCACATGTTTGTCATGGACGAAAATCTAATGTCCATTAAAACATGTTGGACAAGGTTCTTGAACTAAGATTGTAACACTCGGCCGTTCAAAATGTATGGACAGTGTTAACTTGTCCACCAGTTTTCTGTGGTCATGTATGAACCGTCCATCTCTTTTTAATGGACAAAGGGGTGCGTTATAAGGAGATTTGGGGGTGCGCTATACAGAAGAGCCCATTTTTAATCATCACACCAAGTGGAGCAATGGGGACATCCACATTCTTACTTTCAACTCTTGTAAAACCCGCCCAGCTCCGAAAAAACCAAACCTCTCAAGGCTGTGTATCACAATAGCAATTCAATCACCTTTTGGCAAGGGAATTCAAACAACAACACACAATCACAATAATCTACTAGCAGCTTGAGATGATTTGCCGATCATACATAAATTGTTTCAGTCATTCATATCATAATGCCAAGGTGATACCATAGTTCAGCAATACAATGTGACTTTTTTTTTATCCTCTAAGCATCATGTCTATCCAGATTCATCAATCCTTCATCGCACAAATCTCATCAAGCAATAGGTGAATTCCAAGAGCATCAAGTTTCAAGATCAGATGATTTCTTTCCAGAATTTACATAATTGCCTCCCACATTTCCAGAAAGATCAATCAATTATTCACTTACTCGACTGAATTTGGTTGAAAAAGAAAGCACAGCATACAAAGCAAAAGACATTCCTCCTTACCTTGACAATTGAGGGGTCAATGGCACGACGATCGGCAGCGATGGTATTCGTCTGGTCGGCCACCTCTTCATCAGCTGCACAGATGGCGGTGGCTACCTCGGACGCTGTCTGGATGCACCTCAGGAACGGGACACGAGCGCCATATACGGACGGAAGGCGATGAGCCTGAACAGGTCGACGCCGAGCGCCACTCCGACGGCGGTCTCCTTCGGCCGGATCTCCGCAACGCACTGCCTCGAGCTGTTGTACACCGAAACGCGGCATTGCGAGTACGAGCCTTCGATCTCATACACAGACATGGAACACTGTGGCCGGAAGCCGAGGATGAGAGCAACGGATCTGAAGGAGCTGACGTTCGCTATGGTTTTCGATCGTTTGAAATTGAGCGGCCGGTTCACGGAGAACAACGGATCTGACTTCTTCTCGCCGTCGTACACCATCCACGTCTCTCCCGAACTCAGTCTTTGTTCAATTCAATCAGTTCACACACAAATTCAGCAATTGAAAACCTAGCTTTTCGAAATTCAAAATTTCAGATCCAAAATCAGATGAATTGAGGTTCCGATGCCGAAAACGCCCGTCCTCACCATGGAAGCTCTGGATCTGAGCGCAATCGTGGCCAAGAAGTCGTATTTCGGCTTCTCAGCGTCCACCGGAGCGACGACACGGGAGCTCCACTGCGTCCTCAGCTGGAACATGACGGTGGAGATGATCGGCCCTCAGCCTTCCGGATCGAACAAGACGGTTATACTAGTGGCGGTGACGACGGTTATATTGTCGGCGGTGGCGCAGAGAGAGATGAGAGACGCAAAGAAATTGGGATTTTGTTCTGCGCCAAGAAAGAGAAGGGATTACAATCGGGATTTTTTTTTTCTTTTGGGAAAAAATTAACGGTGGAGATGTAGGTCCAGATTCATTCCTACCATTCCTACTATAAGAGCATGTGCAATGGTGAGGAGCTATCATCCTCTTTCAATTTTCTCTCTCCTTTTCTCCATTTGACACATCATCTCTTCTCTCGTCCACCTCATTTTCTACTTTTTCATTCCTCTTCCTCATCATCTTTCTTTATTTTTCCTTACAATGGAGAGGATCCTCTTATATTTCTTCTTCTATTTTATATGTATATACTCACTCTATATTCTATATTATCAAGAGTGTGATAAAATTAATCACTCAACTTAATTAATAATTACACTATATTTAATAAACTAATTTAGTGTAGTTAATAAAATTGTAAATAACTTGTGATAATATAAATTGGATTGCGAATGCAAAAAAAACTTGACTTTTTTTATCAGTAAAAAAAACCTGATTAAACATGAAAAAACGCTACAAATTAAATGACGAAAGATGAAAAAACTTGATCTTTCTTTGTTCGATTGGTTCCTTGCTCGATATCTCCTCCGCATTGATGTATCCCGATACAAGTGCTTCATCCTCTCGTATATTCCATGACACCTATGACCAAGGAGAATGACACATCGGTAGAGTAAGTTTATAACTTAAATTATATACAAAGACTAATGATAAGAAACCCTTGTTTTCGATCAAAAAGTCAAAAACAAAACCTAGAAGATTTAATTAACTAAAGATTCTAACTAGCTAAAAGATATACGTAGTAGTCAACAATTAAGATTTTATCTAGGAACAATATAAATAATTGGACATGCATGATAATGTAACGTGAATATGTAAACAAAACCTTTGTTGGTTTTTTCTTGGTATTGAAGGGTTCTTCATGAAATAATTGAGTAGCAACCTCCTCAATATCTTCTATAGGTTGGGTTGGGGTCGCATTAGAACTAGCATTCTCGGGAGATTGTACAAGTGGTTGGTTTAAACTTTGAGACATGGGAAATATTGGGAAGTTTTGAGGAGATGATTGTTGAAATTGGTTGACATGAATTTGTGGTGAGGTTAGAAAACAATTTGGATTAATGGGTCTTGTTTGATTATGCATGTGAAACATGGATTGAAATTGGGGATAATTATAGAGAAAAAATGATTAATGTAAAAATGATGCAAAATTAGACTCAATTTATAGAGAAAAAAAATGATGGAAATTAATTTATTTATTTTTTAAATAAAAAATGTTACATTTTATTATTATTTGGGGTATAACTTAACTAGTTATAAATCTACTATAATACAGTATAAAGCAGAACCCAAGTCTGTGTAAAAATTTGCGCCACATCATCGACCTTGAATAAAATAATGATTTTATTTTTTTGCATTGTATTTTTCTAAAAATAAGTCATATATCTAGTTACTTGATATCTTATCCACTTTCCTTATTTCTACTTAATATCTTACCCAATTGATTTTTTCCCAAACATGATTTTCTTAAAATTATATCCTTATTTGATTTTTTCCCAACATGATTTTCTTAAAATTATATCCTTATATGAATAAAAAAATTAAGTATTTTTTATAACTTAACATTTTTTACTTACTAATTAGTATACATTTTTGTCATTATTAAATCTTGAAAAATAGTGAAAATCTTTCACATGTTACATATTTTACACATAGAATTTCTTTTGTCAATAGTATATTATATAATAATATAAATATAAAAAATTGAATAGAATTATTTTAAAATTTACATTATATTAATAAAAGTACATGGTCAATAGGTTCGGATTTCGGTTTATCGTGTTTAGATTATAAATTCTCGAGTTATAAGCGAATTCGTGTCAAAATTCGATCTCGAATCGGTTAATTCGGGTTTATATTTACATTACCCGTACATGGTACGGGCATTGTACTAGTTTGAATGAAATAATAGAAAATAGTTGTAGTAGTAGATAACATGTGTCACATGGTAAATGGGTAAAAGTTAAAGTTTGGCACAAGAGCCAAAATTTACAATCCTTGGTAGAAGGAAGATTACTTTCATTCCTCCTTCAAGAGAGGATCCTCTAACACATTGTAAGTTGAAATAATTTTTTTGAGATAATATATAGTACCCTATAAAATAACAATAACAATAATAATAAATATTATAGGGTAAACAAATAATAACAGTATCATATTAGATTGAATATATCTATACTATATATTAAAGCCGGAGAATTTCGAGCCTCCACGTTAATTCTGGCCTCACCACATGTTAAATTAATTATCTATCCTTTTATAATTTTACAATTAAAAAATTCTCATATTTATCTATCTAATAACCATCTATTGATATATCAGAATAATATCTATATCCATAATCTATCAAAATAATATTCTATTTTTATAAACTATCCAATTTTAATCTATCTATACAATCTAGATTCTTCTTCTTCTTCTCACTCCGTGTTAAATTAATTATAAATCAGTAATCTATCCTAATAGTATATATATATTGATAGAAAAAAGTATTTATAACATTCAAGATCATAGTAGGATCGATAATAATTAATTATGAATTTCAAGCACATGACGGAAAAGTATTCGGAATGGATTTCCTATATTTATAAGAATGGATTTCGAGCACATGAAGGAGAAGTATTCGAGTTTATACTCCATGTTAAATTTTTTCATAAAATCTAATTAATTATGAAAATATATATTGATAAAATATTTCTCTTGAGATTTCATATCATATTACATATGAATTTTTAATAATCAAATATATTTTGAAATAAAATGATGGTATTTTATCTATGATTTTTATTTAAGTCTTATTCTATAAAATTTTACTTTAAATTTAATTTTAACATCAAATCACGATGTTGTATCAACAAAATATTGTGAAGATTTAGAATAAAAAAGAAAAAATTAATATTTAATTACAAATAATATTATTATGCATTATTATATCAATTGAATAATACACTAAAAATGTTTTATCAATCGTATCCCGTACAGGGTACGGGCAATAATCTAATTACTGTAACATATACTGGTATTTGGACTAACCCCAACAAAATTTGCTAACCTTTCAGTTTTCAAGTGGCGAATCCCCTGGTAAGCGAACAATCGTCGCATGGTAGGGCATTCGATTGTTCGGATTCGGTGGCCATATCGACTCATGGTGATGGACGATCAAGCTGAGTTCGCGGGTTTCGGTCGAACCTCCAGCATTATAGTTTTGGGTTTGCCTTCATCATCTGTTGCTCCTGTACGACGTCGTCGTCGTGTATCTGTTCTTGGCAAGGAAAGGCAGAATTGCACCAAGCGGAGGAGACAAGAAGACGGTGGTTCTGGAGGCTTAAAGCCTTCTGTCTTGGGCCAAAATCAAGGTTTTATCTTGTTTTGATCACTTCTGTTTTAAATTGCTGATGAAAAGTCCTCGTGGTTGATGAGTACTTTCACATGGTGGTTGATTGGGATGTGGGTAAAATGGGTTTGGAAGATTTTTTTGTGTACTTTACTCCTTTCTTTTGTTTTGCTGTGATTTCCAAGGTGGCTGTGTGATTTTTGCTCTTGGGGCTGTGTTTCAGCAGTCCTTGATTGAGTTGAGTTACCCCTGGTTCTGGGTTCCCGTTTTGGTTTAGGTTCAACTTAAATTGCTATCCATCATTGCTTGTCCTAGGCTTTCATGTTGGCTTCTGTTTTTGCAGAAATCAGTGAACATGAGGTCTTTGTACTGTCACAAAAAGGCCCAGTAAAAGAAGAGTCCCTTCAAGATGAAAGAATTGATAAAATGGAAAATCGGAGCCTGCTTAGAGCATGCTCTAATATTGGAAGTAGTGAGTGCTTCGACGGGAAGATGCCAGTGATATGCAGTTCTCTGGGAAAACATGAAGTAGGTATTGGGGAAAATGCCGTTGTTTCTCCATATTTCCGAAAGGAAGTAGCTATTGGGTATGAGAAATATTATGATGAAAATAAAACAGGGGATAGCGAAAGGAGAAACACAGAGGACAAGAACAGAAGGAAGATAGAGAACAAGCATAGGAGAAAGGGGTATAAACGTTCTCTTGACATGGAGAACGAGGACATGCACTTAGAAGCGCATAGAATGGTCTCCCCATATTTTCAAGCAAAAGTGCCAAGTGATGATGGAAACCTGGAGAAAGAAAAGGCAAACAAGAAGAAGAGGAGAAAAAAGTCAAAAAGTACGAAAGATGATGAACCGCTCGGTGTGAGGGATGAGGAGCAAAGCTGTGGCTCCAAGTCTGATGGTCTCTCTCCTTATTTCAGAAATAAGAATAAGGCTGCAACAAATCTTAGGAGCACACCCAAGATTTGTGAAGTTGTATGTGGAAGCTTGTGTAACAGGGAAGCCTCAGATAGCGTTGGGCATCAAGATGCTGATTATAATAAAATGCACAAGGGTCAAATCCAGGAAGCTTGCATCAGTAGGGTGATACAAGTTAAGCACGTCAAGAGGAAAAGAAAGAAGAAGAGTAACGTTAAAGATGGTGTTTCTAGCAGTAGAAGTTTGTTTGCAAATGAGGAATCAAAGGGTTTAGAAGGAAGTCATAGAAGAGGCACATTGACTTGTGAAAGAGTTTCGCCGTATTTCCAGAAACCGGAATTGCAAAACACACATGATAATGATTTATGTTGTAGAAGAAAAGGCAAGACTAGAATTATTGAGTTGGACAAATTGTTTTCCAAGTTTTGTTACAAAGGTGGTGTGGATGTCAGCTGTCAAGATAATTTAAATGAAGACAAATCAAGTGGCTGTGGAGAAAAACAATCCAAAACACTACGTAAAGCAAGCAACATTCTTACTGCGTCGGAGAAAAGAGCTGATGCTTATAAAAGGAAAACTCCTGATAGCACTTGGAAACCTCCACGCTCCCCATATAATCTTCTGCAAGAGGAGTATTCCCATGATCCCTGGAGGGTCTTGGTCATATGTATACTCTTGAACATCACATCTGGACCACAGGTTTGTTTTTTACTATTTGAATCTTGTAGATTTTTAAAGCCTTAGTTTTCTTAATTTGTTGTATATCCTTATCAACTGTGCCTTTAATTGGAAAATGGAGCAATTGAGACATTCCTTGAGCTGAAACTAATTTTCTGAAAGTTCTTGTTAGAGTTAGGAACCTGATGCTCAAATATGCACCCTTGTGACACACTGCACACAAAAAATTTAACCGGATGTTTATCTGTAGAGAACTAGGGAGACATTCCCCAGCCCAAAGGTGCCGCTGTCCCTTTCCAGCTAAAAACCAAGACAGCTTTAGGCTGATCAATCCAAGTCTGTAACAATTAGGCTATCTCCACATGCTAGCTTATCTAATCATTTATCCCAAGTATCTGAAGTTCATCTAATCACAAAAATTGACCCTGTCTAATATCATGCTAAGGTCTACCGTGTTTACCATCCTGCTGATAATCTTGTAGGTCCGCAAAGTTCTGGGTTTATTTTTTGCTATGTGTCCTGATCCACAAACTACCCTTGAGACAGAGACCTTTGAGATTGCTAGAGTAATACAAAGTTTAGGCTTGCATCAAAAGAGAGCAGATATGATTCAGCGTTTCTCCAGGGAATACTTATCAGATGACTGGACCCACGTGACCCAATTGCATGGCATTGGAAAGTAAGTAAATCTTGTACATTAATTCATTTATGCAGCAATATTTAGAGGTTCTTCATTATGTACTTCTGTATTCCTTTGAGCAGATATGCTGCTGATGCATATGCTATATTTTGCACTGGAAAGTGGGATCAGGTCAAACCAAATGATCATATGCTTAATTACTATTGGAAATTCCTGCGTAAGGGGTGCCTAAGATTGAGCAGAACTATGTGAGTTTTCTTTTAATTATTTCGTTACTGCTTGGAAACCCAACTCTATGGTAGCCCCTCGTATAATGATCTGGCTTTTTTGCATTAGGGAAAACTAATTCACAGACATGCTTAAATTGTTCTTTGTATGGATTTATCGTGCAAAATCCACTTGAAGTATGGCCGTGCTCGTTCGCTTTTAGATTACAACTTTTCCCGCTAGGCTGGATGATATTTTTACTTGGTAGTGTTTAATCACCTTACATGGACCTAATCTGTGTCACCTTCCTGGACTAGAATGATGTTAATGATTTCTCAAGATCCATTACACTAATGAAATATATTTGTTCACAAGGACAAATTCGCAGATGGTCACAAATAATCTGATTCCACAAGAAAAAAGTTATAGGGAATGGTGGGTGGAGAGTTGCACCTTCCAATGGGGCTTGCTAGACATATATTGAGCCCTAATGTGATATTAAGGAAAAAGTGCACAGCGTCAATCCTGTTCAATGTCTGTCATCACTAGCCCTAAAATCAATACATTCAGCCTTAAAATCAATATATTCTCCATGATATCAATAGCCTTTTTTGGTACTTTTTTTTTTTTTTTTGCTACTTATATAGTTCACATTTCACAACCATCTTTGTAAAGTTTGTTATATCTGGATGCTTATTTTGTAAGGTTTGTATGTTTTGCAAGTTAAAAAGTGCACAGTATCTGGAGTGTAGGTCTAGAAATGAACATGGTGAGCAGATAAATCCTTGATTAAGATGTTAAGAAATATCTTAGTATATAATAAGAGTTTGATTTATATATTAGTATACCTGACTAATTGTATTTTTACTATTATTTTATGTTTCTACCTATTATATATGACTACAGACATGCTGAAAGTGAAGTGTGTGAATTGTTGTTTTCTTTTGCCTTTAGCGTATTGTGATTTAAAATTAGTCTTCCTTGTTAGTGTATAATCAGATTGAGATTGGAGATGTCAAACTGCCTCAGTTGCCACCAGGGAGGTGTCCAAAGAGCAAGGTATTGTCATTCCTTTTCTTCTTGTTTTACCCTACCTTCGTGCCTTATTTGAAGTGTGATTAAGATGATTCTGCTATGTATGTCGTGGAGAGCAGGTGGACTATACTAATTAATGTCAGATTTGGATTCGCTGATAGTCTTGGTCAGAGTATGCTCGTTGTTACATCACGGTCTTGGTGACAAGAATCCTAGTTTTTCTAATTAAGCCGAATTGTATGCATAGCATGTATATTCTCCGATCCTCTTTTGCTATAGTAGTCTAACTAGTACATGACTTGTACCTTGTACTAGATGTCTTGACACCACTTAAATTACTAGGTAAGAGCCCCATGCAATGTAGGGGCCGAGGGTTTAGGTTTGTTTGTTAATTATCTCTTTTCATTGAGTTCTGTTTTGTTATTTAATTATCTCTTGTTCTAAAGAGAAAAAGTTTAGAATCTTGACAGTGGTGGACGGGTGATGGTCTATGAGAAAGTGAGAGTGGTGCTGGAGGTGACGGTGATAGTGAATCGATAGTGTGGTGGAGGTGGTGACGGTAGATGAGGAGGTGACGACGATGGTGGTGAATCAAAAGTTGTGAATGTGATGACGATGACAGTTGTGGATGTGGTGGTGACAGCGATGGTGGAGTCACAAGTGGAAGTCAATAGTGATAGTGAGGATGATGGTGGTAGTGGAGGTGGCGATGATAGTAGCGGTCTAGCAGAAAAGGTGGTGGTGATAGCGAGGTGATGAGGGTGGTTGTAGAGAGTTAGTAACTTGTTTTTGAAATGATATATTGGAGAGCACGACCCCTTTCCATTTGAATTATGTAAATTTCCATCGAAAAATGCATTGCGAAATATACACAGAATGATATAACCACGATCAAGGATTCCAAACATAAAAGCAGTTATTCAACAACAAAGGCTAGATATTCACAACAAGGCCGATATAAGAAAGCAAGAGAAGTTTGAATATAGACATTTTTCACGACACATGGAAAAAGATAACATGCGATGTAAAGTAACAGTGTGATGCAAAATGTTAGCATGATACTAAATTATACGGCATGGGAGTTGTGAAGTTGATGGCATGTCGTTCACTAATTTGATAGAAAGTGTCTCTTATGTTAGTCTAAGATAGGCTAGGCCCTTTGTAATGGAAACATGGATTTGTTGAGGATTTGATTAATCAAAAGTGGCATTTACCACATGGATGTATCTCATTATCCCAAGCAAATTGCATCTAACCATAAGTCATTCTATTCACAATTCTTTTAAATGCTAATCTAAAAGGAAAATAATTTGTCTCAATTGTTAAAACGATTCGTGATTTTGGCAGTGTTGCTTTGAATAATATGATCTTGCACGTGCAGTTGTAATTCTCTAAAGTAGTGAACAGTGCAACATGTAAGCAACATGAGGTTGATTTTGATGAAAATATCACTTATCCGGTAAACTATAAACGCGAACTATAAGAGTAAATATGTGAACAATAAAAACATATATGTCAACTACAATCAACCTTTATTAAGGGCAGATGCACCTAATAAAATAATAAGACACAATGCCACAAAAACACAAATATCCTTTTGACATTCACATATTCATGTTTTATATTACGTATTTTTATTTGTGGTTCGCCTTTTATAATTTACAAGGTCAATAGTTTAAAAAAAACGTGGAAGTTGGTAAGAGGTCCTTAATTTGGCGTCAATGGAAGCCCATACTACAGTTTGCACAAGAGCGTGCAGAATAATTTGGCCAGATTGATACATGAACCAGATGGACAACACTTGATTGGGGTCCCATATACTATACATTGCTTGCTAGTTGTGCTGGATGAAATGAGATATACATTAATGCTCTTGCTGGGGTTTGAGCATGAGAGAAGCACTATTGATGCAGTAACGCTTTCCCGTAGGGGGAGGGCCGTCGTCAAAGACATGGCCAAGGTGTGCATTGCAAGCTGCACAGAGCACTTCTTGGCGAGGCATGAATATGATGGACAAATCCAGCTTTGACTTCACATTCTTGTCTATGGGTTTGTAGTAGGACGGCCAACCAGTCCCGCTATCGAATTTAGTAGATGATCTGCATGCAGTATACACATTTATCAAACAAAAAAAATATCGTAATCTAGCTACCCTTGAGGACAGCAAAAGCCTTGTATACAAGGCTTGAAAGATCATTTGTATGAATGATGAGAAGTTTGATCCTTACTCAAACAAAGGGATGTCACAGCAAATACAATGATAAGTGCCCTTGGTCTTAGTATTCCAGTATTCTCTGGCAGGATGAAAAACATACAAATCAGTTCCAATTACCTGCACACTTAAGATATACTTACCTATGCATTGTACCATGGATGTGTCAAGGCACTCGCTATAATAAATATGGAATCCAAAACAAGGATGATGCTACTAGTCTAAACTTGAGGATTCATATGTTGGGATAGCTACAGACGTGGCCAAGAACTAACTATTAAGGCAGTAGGGAAAACGATGCATGCAAAGCAGGAAAATCTCACCCGGTGAAGGGCCTTTCAGTTCCCTTTTTTCGAGTGATGTAAAACTGTTCTGGTGTGAGCCGCGTTTTCCATTCGTCATCACTCAAAGAGGGGTTGTTGGACATGTTAGTCTCTGTTCAGCAAGTTAGTGTCAGAAGGAAAGTAAACTTAACAGCAGAGGGATGGGTTGAACATATATAAGAGCTGTGTGTATACACTTTCATCAGACAATGGAGATGACTATCATTGTTATCCTAGGAAAGCTCGCATGTAAATGAATTCAGCAATGAAGCACACAACCAGAAAATCAGTACTAGCACATGAGATATTGTACTGATCATATATTACAAGAAAGTGGTAGCCGAACAAGGAGAAACCGTAGTCACAAAATTCACACAGTAACATTAATATATACACACACTCCAGAAACTAGTCCGACTAGAATTGCAAGCTCAATAGACCCTTTGCCCTTGACAGGTTCTTATACATTCGTAAGAATGAACAAGGCAGTAACAGCATGCACAACGAAAAAAGGGGTAAAAGGGTTTTCAGCAACAAATAAATGGCAACTTACTAGTCTGATTTTTTAGCTACTAATTTAGGATTTAGGATGGACATGAAGGATCAGAGAATCAAATCCCTAGAAAACAGAAATTCTAGGACTAAAGCCTATATAGGGAGAGGGAAAGACAAAGACCTTGAACATGATCAGGCTTTTGAGAAGAAGCCGACGAGCCCATTGAACGGATGGAGAAAGATTTGCGTTTAGTACCCGAAGCAAACAAATTCTGCGACTTGGAGCGAAGATTCAGATGGGCTTTTATACACCCAAGAATCCCTGAAACGCTTACACCGGCTGTCGTGTACGTCGCCATTGCCACGGTCAAAGCTCAAACCAATTGGAGGAATTAAATACAACTTGAGCTCCTCAAAATCCACTGTCCGACCGACAGGCTCACATCCTCCCACGTCCGAGCCAAGATCTTCTACAACCTTGTATACACCACTTAATTATTTAACTATAAATTAGTAATAATTAATTTTAAAAAAAATTACATTAATACTCTGAATAGATATTCTTATATAATTTTAGAATTTTTTGGCACAAATATATATTTGATATTGTTTTAAAGCTAAAAAATGATTATTTTACAATTTGAATGCATAATATATTCTTATTGCAATTTTTTTATGATAAAACTTTACAAATGTATAAAACTTATCAACTAGAATACTTATTTGATTTTTTATATATTTTTTAATATTTTTTAATGAGTTAAATACTTAAGTAAGGTTGCATTGTATAGAAGATCTTGATTCCCCACGTCTACGCCTCTCATGTTTTAAGGTTATACATGCATTTTTTGTTATTGGGCCGGAAGAAAGGAAAAGTTCTGTTATTGGGCCGGAAGAAGGAAAAGTTCTGTTATTGGGCCGGCCCAAACATTGCCAAATGCACTAATGTGTGCTAAAAACGTGGAAAATTCACACAGGAAAAGTTCTGTCAGGCAAGTGCTGACGAGGGTAAACTGCGAAACACAGAGAGAGCGCACTTTCAAACCACGTTCATCGACCGGAGCTTTGCAATGGCGTTCTGGGGTTCGTTTCACTCCTACTCGATCATCCATATCACGTTCTTGCTTTCTGGTCTGCATTTTAGTTCAACATTCCGCTTGATTGCTCTGTTTTGCAGGCGTCGAGCTGAAGCCAGACAAGCCGTATACACACCCCTCCAGCAAAACGTCGGGAAGATTACGCCTATCTCAGGTCATTTGCCTTGGTTTCGTCTTGAAAGGTTTCATTTTTGTCCGTTGTTCTGACTTTGTGAGTTGTTGCACTGTGCTGTAGGCAACGCTAGGGTTTGGCTCTTCTAGCAAGAAGAGCTTGGTCCAGTGCAACGTGGGAAAGAAGAGCCCGGTCCTATTGTGCTGTCTCTTGCCTGACAAGTCTGAGTACTGTCACTTGGAGTTGGAGTTTGACGAAGACGATGAAGTCGTCTTCTCGGTTATTGGTCCTCGGAGTGTGCATCTTTCTGGATACTACTTGGCCACCGGCCACAGACACAGGGGGAATTTCAATGATAGTTCGTATCCTATTGAAAATGTTTTCCATCAAGAATAGGATAAAATTCTGTTGCTTTTTCGTACTGTGTTATTTTGCTGAACAGGGTGCTTTTGCCTTTACCATAATGTTTGCAATTGACTATGTGCTGTTCTTGTTTACCTTAGCCCTTAGGGTTGTTATTCAATAATTTGTCTATTCTCACCTCTTTACCTTAGGTCTATGTTACATGAATTCAACTACATGCTTAAACGTGAATATTGCAGCATGCTATAATTGACTATTTGAATGAGTGTATGTCCTTTCACCCCTTTCACATCTTTTTGTACTTGAGTTTTTTTTACTTTTAATTCTGTAACTATCTCTGATCAATTTTGATTGTTGTTTTAGGATTATTTCGATGTTCCTTTTGTACCTGAATGAATTTCATACTAGGAATTAGCATGAAGGATGCACAAATATGGATCTTAATTGTTTGCTACTTCATTTGTTTATAAGCAAAGTAGGGGATTTGGGCGGGGTTGTTAGTCTTAGTGGGAATTTTCCCATTTTACTTTCACTATAAAAAGTATTTTTCCATCTTGAACAGGATACAATTCTGGTTATTATTCGTACTGTATTATTCTGCTGAACATGAAGGCTTCTAAAATCGTGGCTTCAATATGATGTCTAGATGTTTTCTAGAGTAATGTTTAGTGGGATTTCTAATGCCTATCCCTTTTGCCAAGTCCAAGCTCTCAATATAACACCACCTCTGTTTCCTTTCTAGCTATTTGTTTATGCTGTTGGGATACTGTTTTCTTTGACTATTTTGAAAGTGAGTCATATGGAGAAGACATTGGACACTCAGATACTGAGAAGTCTCATTATTCTACTGATGAAGATGATTACGAGGACAGTTTCATTAATGATGGCGATGTGCAAGTTTCCCCGCCATCTCCTGGCTTCACCAGTGACGGTATGCTTTTCATACTGCAAACCTCTGCTCTCATGTTTCATTCTTCGGGATGTTATTCACACAGAGCACCCAAGTGTATTTTTTCTGTCATTACTGCGATTTCTTCCCTGCAGATATTTAACCTCGATGATACAGCATATTGACTATCAATTGCACTGCTTTGCACTTTCTCTGTCCTTCGTTTTTAACAAAATCTGTGTAGTTACTCTCTTTCTTAGTTTAATATGTGTCACCCTTATGCCAACATTATTATTTGCATTTCAGCATGGAATGCTACTTTTGGTTGGATAGGGTCTTAAGATGATGATCTCATCACTGAACATGCATATCTTTGTGATCCTCATTTTCATTCAAGAGTATATGTGGTCAGATTTGTGAAGTAAATTGCATGAATGTTTATATTAACAGTCACAGTTAAAACACTGCTAATAAGCCTGTACAATATATCTAGGTCATATAATTTAAGTTGAAAATACGTGGGCTTGTTTTAGTTTCTTTGGGTAAATTGACTTGGTGTGGCTTGATGGACCCTTGAAACGCTGTTGTCCTTTTTCCATGAAGTCATGTGTTGTTTAAGTAATCTATTGTAAACCTCGAGAAATGTTCTGTTGTAATTTTAGATGAATAATGATTGCAGAAATGGAGGATATGATGGATGACGAAAAATGTAACAAAAAGAAAGGTGGTCGACGTCGTAGGCATCTTCGGAAGTACCAGATAAGCGAGTCTGAGGATGATGGGAAAGTCAAAGTGCTGGAGAGTGAAGATGATGACAAGATTCTGATTTCATCTTTATTTGGATGTGGTGGGACTACTAAGGAACAGAAGCTAGCAAAGGATATCGTGGGTGATCACACAGGAAACCATAGTGATGTAAAGGCAAATGGAAATAACGGCGGCGTGGATGCTGATTCAAAGAGGTTGAGTTTCTTTGTAATCCGATAGTTAACTTCTCTTTAAATTTATTTTCCATTGATGTCGAGATATAGCCTTCTAGAATGATATCTTATTTGATATTATTTCTGCATGTGAGGCCTAATGAAACATGTGAACAGATCAGCCATTAACTATAACCCTTGGAGTGCCTTTCATCAGCTTGTCTTTCATGTTTTGCCTTTTCCCACTACATTTTCATGTTTTCAGGGATCCTGATGTTCAACACACTTCTGTGCCTTCTCCTACTGTGGGAGGTCTACCACGAAATGAAGAGGAGCTGAAAGCTGGAAACAAGAGGTCAAAGAAAAGGGGAAACAAAAGCAATACTCTCTATTCTGATTCCATTGATGATAATCATAAAGATGAAGTTCCAATGGATGCTACAACTGGAATGCTCCAAGAACCTCCAAATGAAGGGTAACTTTTTTGTTTCTGTTGACAATATATTTTGATAATTTTTATATCTGACTGCCATCTAGTTTTATCATAGACCAACGTTCCATTTATGGTACATTTCAGGAAGTCAGATGCATATGTGCAATCTGATGAGAAAAAATCCAAAAAAAAGAAGAGAAAAGTGAAGGGAAATGAAGATGTCGCTTGTATGGAAAAGCAGGCAATGCCAACCAAAGAAAGTGCCATGACCTTGGAGACCAAACAGCCTGATGGATTAGCGGTTGAGGACCTAGTAATGGGAAAGCCCGATGGAGAAGTAGCCTCTTCGGGGAGAAAGGTATTATAAATATATGATTGTCTATTTCTTCGACCTCGCAGTGAAGGACTACAATGCTTATAAACTTTCCTCCCATTTTAGGTGAAAATTCACTATACTGGTATGCTCAAGGAGGGAGGCAATGTGTATGAAAGCAGTATTGGTTCTAAACCTTTAAAGTATCGCCTTGGTATGTGAATTGATGGATGCTTACTGGTTTGTGGCGGCTATTATTATCTTTATTAAACTGGGATGACTGATATCTCTTTAAATTTTGATCTCAAGGTAAAGGCAGACTCGTAGCAGGAGTGGAACTTGGACTTGAAGGTAAAAATGCTCTTGTTTAAGCCATCCATTTTCTCCATGCCAGCATCTTGTACATGTGTGGCAAACTGCATTTATGACGTTGTGTTAACAATTTTGTAGGCATGCGTGTTGGCGGTAGAAGGCGACTCACAATCCCACCTGAACTAGGGTAATTACGAACTCTCGTCATCATGTAACTGTTTGGATTTGTTCTCTTCAAAGCCATTATTATGTAATGTATAGAGAAAGTGACCCCCACTCTAATGCTGTCAATGCAGATACGGAAGGGAAGGTGTTGTGAATTCTGTGCCTCCAAATTCATGGCTAACAATTGATGTTGATTTGCTTAATGTTCGCTGATGCCATATTTATTTTTAATCTTTGGTCCAACTCCAATTTTGCAATCTGTCGGAGTTGAACTTCCAAGGCAGAACTACATTTAGGGTGTGCGACATTACTAAGAATCACGAGTAAGAAAGCTAAATGCAAATTTTGTAGGAGCAAGCTCAGGCAGAATTCAAATGGAAATTGTAAGCTGCTTATGAATATACATTACGAGTCTAGGAAATTTCATTGGAACTTGGGATGATGCAAAAGTTTGCCCTCTTGTGGGTTTTATTTTTATTTTGTTGCAATGTTATATAATTTTTTGTAGAAAAGAGGAAAAACCGGGGATTTGAGCCGGTTTGAAATCGATGGTTTCGAATGGACGGTTAGGAACGAAATGGAACCGCCGGTTCCCCGGTTCCGAGGGAAGGTGAACCGAAACTGTAACCGCTCTCGGAACTGCCAGTCCGGAACCTTCGGTTCCCCGTTGGAACCAAACCCAGGTGTACAAGTATATACGCTCTACTGCTCTACTGGCTGCATTTAGGTGTTTTGGAACCCAACCACAATTTAATAGTGTTAATCTTCTAGTTGAAGATTCTCAGATTTTGCACTCCACCCTTTCCTCTCTGCATATTCATAAGCAACTTTTGGCCTCCTTTGTGTATGCCTCCAATCACTTGCAAGGGAGGGCTTTGCTTTGGTAGACTATTGATCTTTTAGCTATGCAAGTTGCTACAAACCAGAATATTTGGATTCTTTTAGGTGATTTTAATGCCATAAGACATCACTTGGAGATGTATTGTGAAGATGGTTTTAGTTTTCAAGTCAATTGAGAGTTTGGAGATTGTCTAGACATAAATGGGCTGGTTGATGTGAATTTTGGAGTTCCTCTTTTCACCTGGTCTAACAATCACACAGATGGCGCTAAAATTCTATACAAGCTGGATAGAATTCTCGCCATTGGACTGATTCCTTTAGAAGTTTTGAAGCAAGTTTTGAACCTCCTAAATGCTCTGACTATTCTCTCACTCTACTGCATATTAAAGATGCTCAAGGTATAAAGAAAGGAAGGAATTTTCGCTTCGACAATATTTGGTGCGACCTCCCTCAATTAATCAAAGTGTTGATGGTGTCTAGAGGAACAATACAATTGATGGTGTCAAGATGTTTCAACTTGTATTTGTTGAAAAACCCTCTTAAAGGGTTGAAGGGCAACGATTTGGATAATGAAGAAAGAAATATTGAAGAGCTTCATGGCCAATTGACGGATATCCAACAACTTTTGGAGAATTCTCAATTTAGTTGGAGAATACCATAGATTTTGAGAAGTTCCCCAATTTTTTCTCATCTTATAGGAAATCTGTTGGAGATTTTTCTCCATTTTGGAAGAGCTATTGGACATGCTCTCGTACTTCGAACATTTTATCCTATTAGCAAGAAGAGACCAATGTTGTATATTAAAAAAAATATATAGCATAAACATACTAACTTTCTATGAATATACAGCAATTGATTGACTATCAAACTCATGCAAAGCCTGTAAGACAACATTGTCCATCGTTCCACTGCGGGCGCGTGCATAAAAAACTGGGTGGCCGCTTGGCCTATTTTAACAAATGTGAAATCTTACTCTGTTTCCATCAGATGCTACTCGGAAACATAAGTCCCTACCAATATCATCACAAAAAAGAG
This sequence comes from Polygonum maritimum, assembly GCA_963924305.1. Classification (NCBI taxonomy): domain Eukaryota; kingdom Viridiplantae; phylum Streptophyta; class Magnoliopsida; order Caryophyllales; family Polygonaceae; genus Polygonum; species Polygonum maritimum. The sequence goes on from OZ002733.1 coordinate 38,691,098, forward strand.
ATACCTCCAATAATGACAAAGCTGCTCAGTAAAGAACTTAACACCTCAGCGTTATTCCGCCGTTTGGCTAACCTCATAATCACAAGTGCAAAATCAGAACAGAGCAAGCACATTCCGGCAAGTTTTGAAGGCACTGCCATGCAAAATAATAATCTTGTAATTCTCTTGCATAGTAACAGCACAAGTTCAAAAAATAGATTCTCCTTCACATCACATCAGGCATTTAAAAAAGCAGACAAGCAAGCAAGCAAGAAGACTTGCCTTTAATCTTGGTATTCAACCTTTGCATTGGTCTCCCAACCTTTTGAAGCAAATGCTCCCTTCCTGCTACAAAATTTTGTAGCTGGTGGTTATTCTTGTCCTTGCAGTTCCTATCACTCTTTTTACATTTAATTCTCTGGGTGTAGCTGATGATTTTGAAAAACCTATTCCATAACAAAAACCAAAACGAACAGGATCCTAGCTGTGCATAAAATACCTTCACAAAAGTTAGATTACCTGTGTCAGTAACTTGTAATCCTTAAGGCGACAATTAAGGACTGAAACACTGTAACACCAGTTGCCTAATATGAAGTACAGTCAATGGCAGAAACAATCAGCCACAACGTTTTCAAACAAGCAAAAATATTATTCGTATTCTACTGATAACTTCTGTGCACCCGTTCAGAAACAGAAAACATGCACATTACACAAACAAGAAATCACCATATTGAAAGTGAAAGATGCCCAAAATTTGAAACATCATAAATACATGTGATGACATAAAATAATCTCCGAGTTCATCAAAACCCTGAAAAAAAAACCTAGATGCTCCACAAGTTAAATGAAGCGGATTCACATGTCCAGTAGAAACAGCCACCAAACAGTCCTTTCCAAACAACTGTCTAGAGAAGTGGTTTATCCAATATAGGGTGGACCGATTTGGATCCCTATCAGATATATACAGGCTTAACATCATTGACCCCAAAGCTTGCAGCACATACAGGACACTTGCGATGACGAGTCTCTACAACTCTTTGAACGCAGGGGTTACAGAAGAGGTGGAAGCATTTTGTGATGACAACCTGGAGAATAAACAAGCACTTGGGTAATCAATTTTTATAGTTTTGAGACAGATAAAAACAGAAGAGCTTCATAAGAAAATATTACTTGTACCAAATCAGCAAGAGAAAATGCCATCATAATATGGAATCAAACATCACAATTGAAGTTTATGCTTGTGATACAAGTACATATAGAGCTACACCATGAGGGCTTATTACCTCTTTAGCCCTGTCATGGCAGATACTGCACTTGAGTATTTCCTTGTATTCCTGCATTTCCTTACGAAGTTTCCCGACTACAGATGACCCCCCCTCCAACAGTGCAGCAAGATGTGAAGCTTTCCTTTTCAGAGCTTCTAAATCCTCTTGCAGCCTTTTCTTCTTAAATCTGATTATGGGACTAATTAACTCAACATCCATATCTATAAAATTATAGGCAAAGGAAATTCCAAGCTTGTGCATACCTTTCTTTCTCCCTTTCAATTTGAGAATCTGCCAGATGTCCTCTAGCAGTATTGACCTTGGACTGAAGTACTTCTAAGGACTCCCTTCCCTGCAGAGATGTTTTTTTTGCATCCAACAATCTCCTCTTTAAAATGTCAAGTGTAGCTGAATTTTGACGTCTATCTTCCTTGTGTCTATGCAACAGATCAGAACACACTTTCACCTATAAAGTATGAATCATCAACTCAAGATTTTACAGACTTTCACCTATAAAAAGTGTACCACCAGCTCAAAATGATCAATAAATGCCTTGACTTACCTGGTCCTCGATTCTAGCAGCTTTGATGGCAAAAAATTCTGCTGTCAAATTAGCCTGCTGAATCTTTTTTTCCATTCCCAATTTTTCCATTAACAAAGCATCATGCACTTGGCGAGCCTTTACACCCTCCAGAACCAGCTGTCATGCAAAGCCAACAATCACTGAGTTACAAGAATAAGCTTTTTGACGCAATGATGCTAGATCCCCATTTTACATATTCATAGTTTACTATCCTGGCCCCCATCTCGAATTTCAATACAGAAATTCAAAACAAAATATAACTGCAGAAATAATTAACCATGGAAGACTCCAAAACGTGCATATATTGTACTTGTGATCCAGCCACTGCAGCTGCTAAACAGAATAAAGAACATACTCTGATAGTCTGATCCATGTTATTAGCATGTAGACCAAAAGGTGACTACAACCACTCCTTGCCCAGCCTTATATAGAGCCCCACATATTCGCTACAAAATTTGCCCGTAAGGGATCTAAACAAATCTCTATTCGTATTTATTAACTTAAGCTAGTGAAGGAAGCCATAGTAGCCAAATGCACCATCCCAAGTCATACAGCCAAACTACTTGATATGAATCAAACCTTGATGTTATAGTCATCTCTCTCAATTATTTGCTGCAGTAGGTGTTGATTCTGGTTCTGCATATCATCATAAGCCTGTCCAGTAGTCTGGAAGAGAGAAAATCTTAGACATGCTGAATGACGTGAATGACGGCAACTCTCTTATATGAGAGATCCAACAGAAACATCATACCTCTATCTCAAATAAGTAAGCCTCATTTTCTTCACTCTTAGATTTCAGGACATTGGAAAGCTCAGTCAGTTCCCTGATAGCAAAATGAATAAGATTAAGGAAACTGTTGCTTATGAATATACCCTTATTTGTTTAGATAGGAAATGGTTATTAAAGACATTATAATAACCTTATATTGGCAACCTCATTTGGCATGCAGAAATTATCTATTATATAGACTTTATAAGCATAAAAAATGACATCACAAGTGTTTGACATAAATAAGACGTAAGTACTGAAAAGGAAACTGGAGAATGCTAAGATGGAAGTAGACACTCTAAATGACGTTAAGATAGAAGGATTTGCAACCTACGCTTGATAACTTTTAATCTAAACAACTATTGATGCTATATAGTTATTCACCGCTTCTCATGTAATTGCATGAATGTTTCAAAATGGCATTAACATTTATTTGTTATTCTATATATACTAATTCATATCAAGTGTTCTTTAATATTGTATTCTTGCCATGTGTAAACCATTGTTCATTACCATGGGGTCCATGTGTTGATTGACATCTACAATAACAACTTGTCACTTACTTTGCAGCTTATTTTATCACCAACTACTTACAATCAAACACTAACTACAGCAAATCAAGCCGAAGCGTGCAGGAGCACATTAAAGAAAATAGGACAACTGTCCAATCAGCAGAGTTCTAGAATAATGGAAATTTCTGCTGAAAAAACAAGCAAAGCACTATATAGCAAACCTCTTCGAAGCATCCCACTTCTCTCTGAGTTCAGCAATTTCAGCTTCAGCAGCAGCCAGCCTTTGTTGGGAAATTGCCTCAGCTTTAATAGCTTCCTTGACACGATATTCCAAATTGTGCTCATCAAGTGATGATTTAAGGCCTTGCACCTGAGCCCATGTCTTAAATTCTAAATCTCTTGCATCTAAGACATCACTGCAGTCGTAAAACAAAATTAAAGTCATCAATCTAGCAAAAATGGACATATAATTATCTACATGAATGGACTGGGTTTCGAAAATTAAGATATAGTAAAAGAGTAAATATGAATACTAAGCAGAAAAACGGAAAATAAAGAAGTGAAAATGAGCAGATACTTGTTTGTCCATTTGTAAAAAGGAATGGCATGATACAGATAATAACATTGACCCTCTCCTTCCTAAATTATTTGTTGTTTGAAAGTATCCTCACATAGCAAGGATAATTTTAACAAAATACAATAATTAACCTATAAACTAAACCACCCTTTATTGTGAAGTGTAAAATGAAATTAATAGGATCTATTTTAAGTATAAATGCGGAAAAATACATTTATTTATGCATTGGGATTAAATTGACAACTCCTGTAGAACAAGAAGTTAGATAAAATGTCAAATAAAATGAGAGCACAAAGTGAGTCTAGATTCAGAAAAACAACGCTGGAAAGAAGCTTTATTGCCCATGCCAAAAACAACCTTATCCCGTGATGATCATAAATAAATAAAGTAACATAGAAAGTTTGCAAGAAAACTTGGTAATTGTCTGATTGAATTAGCAACCTAGACTAAACTGTGTTAATTAACTTGTTGTCTTTGAAACAGCAGAAGTTCAAAACTCACAGATGAAACCCAATCCTCATCAGTCATTGGCTAAAAGTTGCTCAAGGTTTCCAGAATAATAAATCAAATGGAGGCATTGCTCAGTGCAACAGGATGCATGTCGTCTTCTTTATTCATACCATCCCTCCAAACCAAATTGTTGCACAAGTTAACATTCATTTAGCAATGAAATGGTATCACCATATAGAACATTATTTCAAAATGACAATCATATTGATGGTAATGTCAAATTTTGCTTCAATCTACAATATCTTAACCTTGTAAGAGTGCACTCTCGTTTGTACATCTCCACAAATAGGTTCAACTCCGTCTCACTCTGCTTAAAATCTTGAACCTGAAAGATTACTAGGATTAAATGTTGGAAATCTAGTTTCTTCATTTCTTTACAGGTGAGGAAGAACGAATCCGAAGGAGCAAGAACATGTCATACGGCCAACAAAAGCACAAGGCAAACAAGTCTAATAAGCCAGTTTTAATAAACATAACAAAGAAACCATGAACAGAATGACAACGTTCAATGGCCATGATCAAGTATCCACCTCAATACAAGAAGATTAATGAAGTCAGGCAGGATAAGATAATTGTCTGGCAAAACTTTTCAGCTTCAAGTGAAGAGGAAAATTGCTGCATCACACGGGAAAATATGAAAACAGGAAGTGTTCATTCTTAAACCTTTCACACTAAGATCCTAGCTTAATTCAGCAAGGTGTAAATCTTATAATTAAAAGAGCAGGAATAAATATGAATTATCAAATCTGTTTCGAAAACATAAAATAAAAATCCTCATAATTAGCGGCTCTTGGAAACAAGCTCGGAGCTCATTTGGGAAGTACGTAGATAGGTCACAGATTCACTCCATTTTCCAATGTATCAAAAATAACAACTTTTTGTTATGTTTTTTTTGGTAGTCACCTCTTAGTTTTTGTGTAATATTTACAAGGCAGTGAAGCAAAAGCAGCACATCTACCAGTTCACAGGTAATCTTAGACATTTGAGCTAGATAGATGCAGCAATCTGCACGCTAGGATGTACATGAAACAGATTCTTAGTGAATATGCAGTAAAAAGTGGCTTCAAACATTAGCATGATAAAACAACAAACAAGATCATAAAACATAAGAAACAAATAACGTATTCGATGGTGAAGGGCTCTTTTTTCGATGTACTTTTTCTTTGAAAAAGGGTAGGGCAAAAATTCCAAAACACAAAGAAAATACTTTTCTTCCAGAAAGAGTCTTTTTTCCTCCACCAGACAAACCTCAAGACAACCTCAAGAAAGCATGAAGGTACCAAAATGTTCCATATTAGAAACATGGTTTTATCACAAAAAATTCCATTAAAATAATTAAATAAGGCCAAATAATTCATATGAAGCCTACTGCAAAAACAATCAAGCATAAAAAAGCTGCCAGCATTAAAGACAGGGAAGTGACAAGAAAGTTAGAAAAAGGCTGTATAGAAAATCAAGTTAAAGGATCAACACTCCGGTAACCGTACCACAGATTGAAGCCTTTGTATTTCTCCTCCCTGAATGACAGATTTAGCAGACATTGCCTCCAGCTCTTTTGCCTATTAGATGGCAGAAGATGTTATGATATTAACAAGAGAAAATTTAAGAAACAATTAACAAACTCTGTGAGGAGATTGACCTTCCTGTCAAGAACAATTCTGACACAGTGCACATGAGCTCGAAGGGAGTGAATGTTAGCAGCTGTCTCTTTGTACTTGCTTAGCTGAGTCTGCATAATGTTCATGTCCCCAGGGAATGAAGAAACTAAAGCTTTAAAATTTGAAGTAACATCTTTTCTTCCTGAAAAAAGAAAAAATGAATTTACAAGATGAAGGCAATTCTTTGACCTGGCAGAAAGCATACATGACAAACAACGATCTATGATGGTTTCTGTTAGCATCAATGCAACACCCTTAGAAGGAATATAAGAGAAGATTAAAGAGGCAGCTTACATCACCCAATGGGTCCACAGGAGCCTAAGTTACTAAGGCAAACAGAAAAGTTCTTTATGGGAGTTATTGGTCAAAGCTACAGGTTGTGAACTTCATCACTTCACAGCTACAGGTAGTCTAATTAGCTGGGGAGCAGCCTGATAAATTTTATCCAATTTATGAAGTTGTGTAAGACAGATGCATTAGGCCTTCAAGAGTGTTCTGTGCTCGTTTGGTATTCCTGCAAGCAATTAATTAACTCCCTGGAATTTCACATCTATTTCCAGGGTGATTGACCTAGTGCTCAAGGGTTGAGACTGAAGTTTCCTCTTAACTCCAACAGCTTTTTTTCTTAAAAATTACATAAATACTGCGCTACCTGGATCTTCCGAAGAATCTTCCAGCCTAGCTTCTATCTGCCTCCTCTCAGCAAGAATTTGCTGGATCTCTAGTCCAAGATCATGTATCCTTGAGTCAGCAACAGCACAAGATCTTCGGAAGACATCAACTAAGTCATCTTTGATGTTTGCTCCTCTTTCATGCCAACCAAGAATATCTCTCTCGACCTACATTTTCCAGCAGAGGATAAGAGACAATGTTCGACTGGGTCACCACTACAGCTTCTTTAGTCATATGTACATGAAACTAGAAAGCAGATGCAACCTGAAGCTTCTCATATAAGGCATGATACTGTTTCAGCTCTACTTTAGACTTCTCAAGCTGTTCACTAACCAACACAAAGGTACTGGAAGAGGATATGCACTTCAGATTTCTCAATGTGCTCTGTCAATCAACACCTCATTTCAAATTACAATTTTGGGAGGAAATACGACAACAACTAAGGGCCTGTTTGGACTGCAATTGAATGCATTATGCATGGGAATCCAACAAGCCCTAAGTGCTTTTAAATGCAATCAAAACCAATATAAAATAACGATAAGAAACAGAAGTACACAAAAGAAGCGGAAATACTTGCCTGAACCTGCAATAACTTCTTCAAAATTTTAATCCTATCTTCATACAGACGTTCAAGTTCTTCTAATCGAGATGAAGATTGATCCTACAGACCAAGCAATTGGCTATTGGTTTAGTTTTCTCCAAATATTAGCTAATGATACTTAGATAACCTGAGAGGCTTACCATTATTTTCTTCAAATCAAGTTTGGTATCTAGTAATTCTTTCTGCTTATCCGTTGAGCTGTCACCAGCTGTATGTTTATTGGCATGGCTTAACACAGGATAAAACAAACCCATTGTTGCATCTTTCTCTGCTTTCAGAACCGCCAACTGTTGATTACTTTTTTCCAAATCACTAAGGGTTGTTTCTAACTCAGCTTCATAAGACCAACAGCAAAACGTTACACAGGAATATTGATAAGACAAACTGACTGTAAAAACTGTGCAGCATTACTTCATACAACTAAAGATAATCATTAAGCTCAATATGCTTTATAAAACCAAATAGCCCAAGCTGGAAAGACAGGGCTCACACAATGATCTTGCAAGTTGCAAACAGACCAACACAAACCAATAGTTGGCAGCATATTTATGAAGCATGCAAAGTGGCAGCATAAAAGAGAGATACTGGAGCTAAGAAGATCAGCCCACTGCATTGCACGGAGCAAAACAAAAAATGATGAAAGATAATTTAAAACCTTATGACCACAATCACTATAGCAATAAAAGAGATGGACACGGATACTAGTTAGTAAATAACGACACAATGACAGACTATGCTCCTTCAATCAGATATTGTTATAGAAAGGCTAATTTACAGTTGGCATGCATCACATCTAATCACAAAATCATGCGTTCCATAGACTCCAACATGTCAACAACAATAGAGCTGAAACATGGCAAGAAAAGTTTAATCAACATTCAACACTGCACTAGATAGGGATATGGACGACCAACCAATCAAAAATAGTAAAACTCAAAATTGTAGAAAAAAAGTCCTCAATAGGGGCACCAAGTATTTCAACACAAGAATGAACAGCAAACTGGCAGAACTCTAAGCACTACTTTTTAGATATCACACGCATGACTGAACTAATAAGTGCATCAGAATGAAAATGGAAGTGAACATTTGCTAGCTTACAGGCAACTGTGTAATTTTGCCCAATTTCAATCCCTAGAGAATAACCTTAGTTCACTTTCTGCACATTCCTACTGCTGAGGAAGTCACCTTTTTGCAACTACATTTTTAACAATTCCACATTGTGGCTTGTTGTTAAAAAAACCTCAAGCATATGCCCTAACCATTTGCTAACACGATATGAGTTCCGTCAAAGCACAATAAGCACAAAATATAAGGGAAGGCACAATAAGCCGGTGAAAGGTCATATTCACTGATGTCTACTTGTCAGTCATCCTTTAGTTGCAGTGATAGGGGGTAGACATATTAATTGCTCTCTTTCTCCCTAACTTCTAATTAAATTTATGGGATTTCACACGTCTTTAACAAGCCACCAGGTAGCAACCCATGGTCAATATTACAGAAACAAACACTAGAGATGGTAAGATCAGTAATGTATGACTAGACTTTTAGCTACAGCTAGAAGATCAACATGTTTAATCAATTCTTTAAAAATAGAGGACTAGCTAGTCAGACAAATAAATATTGATCTGGATGTCTTGCAACTGATGAGAATCAATGTTAGAAATCAGCTAGTTCTAATCAACATCCTTCTGCGTATCAAGTGATCTGATCATGCAACTGCTAGACCTAGAGCCATATGTTGACCAGGTGGCAAAGTTACCTCTTAAGCAATTCAGCTGGGCTGCAATCTTTAGATTGTTGTCCTGGTGATGACACATCTCTCGAGCCAATGATTTGTGCTTTATATGAATATCACCTACATTTGTTCTCAACTGTTTAACTTCTGATGCTAAATCATTTGATGTCCTCTGCCTGCACAAATCTAACCATATAAAGTAGAAAGTTAAGGATCAGTACAAGCCCAAACACACAGCACAACAATTATCCACAACAATTAAGAAACAGAGGACAAACCACTGCTAGGAATAGCCATGGAGACTGCTGCAAAGAGCTTATCCTTCATGCCCCACATATCATCTACTGCCACAACTAAATTTCCTAAAATGCTTTTAGATTCTTCACAAGCTCTTTCATCATCTTCAAACATCTGGCTCAGAGAGCCATTTGCAGAGCAACTTTCAGTTGCACCTGTTTCTGCAAGTCGCATATGAAAAGCAACGTCGGCAGAGGATAAATCACCATCTGCAGATAATTTAATCAGTACACTTATCAGAACTTCAGAGTCGGATTCTATTTGTCCAATCAGAAGCAGAAGCATCACAAATGGCATAAGATAGTATTTAACACCCCCCCCCCCCCCAAAGGGAAAACACTAGCTCAAACAAACATGAATTGAAATAGAAACCATGCCAGTGGATACAAACCTCTTTAACACCAAATGAGACCAGAGTGGGTAAAAACAAAGAGGAAAATGGTGTAGCAGATGTGACAACATACTTGAGTTATTGCGATGTAATTTAACCTAAGAAATCAAAACACAAGATTCTTTTTGAATTTTTGACATATTTAAACAGTGCATAACTGAAACAGAGTGAAACTAGTGGAAATCGGACTTATAAACTATGAGGTGACAGGATACAGCTACTAATGCAGAAATGAATTTTGTAGGAGAAGATTAAAATATTTTGGGAACAAAAAAACAAATCAATGATGCCAATGACAGTTAAGATAGACTGTACTTGTCTACCCAGTGTAATCCTAATTTAAGCGGATTCTGGAGGTCAAGATGCATGCACCTTTACCCCAAGAAACTCAAATGGATGGTTCTGAAAGATCAAAAGACAATAACCGCATGACAGGAAAACGAAATTCAGACATGTGACTCGAGGATGCGGGCAAAAAATTTAGCAAGAGACCCAAAGATGACCACTAATAAATCCGACATACAAAATATAGTGACAGCAGATGCTGCTACTCAAGTTCAGCCAACGTGGAAATAAATTTTGGAGTAGATTAAAATATTCTACTGAACAAAAATGAACAACTAAAAGAAAGGATGCCAGTGGCAGCTGAAATTTCCACTGATAATAGAAAATGTGAACTGACAAACAGCAATGTAAGTAAGGATAGACATTTTTCATCAGCAATCAGCTGGACATATAAGCCCAGACGTCAAAAAGATATAGCAAATTGCATACAAATGAATGTAGGCTCCAGCCGGCAACTTGATGTCTGATTGTGGAAACAATACTTTTGATAGTTACAGGAAACAGGAGAATGGAAACACATGGAAGTGCAGGATTCAAATTGATCATACAACATCCATTCCTTGTCAAATCTTAAGAAAATAGGACCCTCTGAAAGAAAAGATGCCTGTAGTGACTACCTTTTTTGCACAGACACAAGAAAAGATGCCGGTAGTGACTACCTTTTTTGCACAGACACAGGAAATAAAAGCAGTGGGAAATAAAGACGTGGCAATTCTCAAAAAAAGAGGACATGGAAACGGCAAAAATATGTAATTTATTATTTTAAAGCTCTTGTAGTAATCTATAAGTAAATTTTAATTAAAAGTAAATATACTATTATCTAGTGACGACTAACATAACAATATACACCAGTCAACATTAAATTAATAATTGACAATTAAACATAAAACCAACACACATTATTATCATTTTACCACCTTCTACTAATTGGCTTACAGAAAAGTGAGAATTTTAAATATTTATCTCTCTGTAATTATCATTTCAAATTAATTCCTTAGCTGTATATCAATCAATTGCCAATTTCCCCACACCTGCACAACTTCTCATCTCTCCTCTTCTCTTGAAAATTTGTCAGCTTTTCCCCTTGCGATTAAATACTTAAATCTAGCCAATCAACAAATTCCCATTGCGGGACGAGAGCACCTTCACGAGGCATGTGGAAGTAGGAGTAGGACTCGTACTCTCAAAATGCATGCTCTACAGCAGAGATAAACTGCTGTGAAGCCCCCGAAGATGGAGAAGTTGGCTGCAGGGAAAGGGTTGGAGCAAGAGAAAGAAAGACAGGATGAAACACTTCGGCAGCGGGGAGAGGCTGGAGAAAGAGAGAGGTTAGGGTTTGTTCCACCGTGTCAGCAGTTCCCTGTGTCGGACAATGGAAATTTTCCCAGGATTCCGTTTACATGCATCATATGTGACTATATGACATAACTATAAGGACTAAAGGATCATCTCATAAAAAAACATCATCTTTCTAGCTAATAAAAAATGACCCCCTATTCTATGGAATTATATTTACCATCAGATTTTTCTCATTCCAAAAACATAGAAGTCTTTCACTTTTTTCAAGCAAGGATATCAAGTCTTACTTGTACAAACAGTAAATCAATTAATGAAACCATATTACTATGCACGAACCCTTATAATATGATAAGACGTGTATTTCTAATTTTCAAACTGAACAATCAGAGTTCTTCTCGCTTTAGTCCAAAGCCATTTTTGAGATGTGAATCAAAAGCACAAAGCCCATCTCCCACCCTACCCCTTCTCGAATAATCTGACATTCAACCTGAACATGTTATAGCAAAATGCCAATAAATAACAAGTACCACAATTTGTACACTTAATTCCTATATAAATTCAGCTTTCCAATTTAGTGGGTAAAACCAAAGTCTTCAAAAAATTCCTTATCAAAGCCATCAGGAACACTATAATTTTAACAAGAAGCTAACGCAAAAGCAAAATTATGAGTAGTATATATTGTTTAGAAATATAAACACAACAGCAACACAGTGGACTACTCGAACACTCGGGGCATCAAGAGGGGGAGGACTCTGGAGTCCAAATGAAGCAATTGAGGAGGTGACGAAGTAGAAAAAAGTTTTCTATTTTTAGACAATTTCCCAGGTAATGAATATCAACCCTGTAAAACTGAGTCTCCTAAGGCTATAACCAAGAGGACATGGTAACAAAAGAATTGAGATGGAAATCTAACCCTGTAAAGCCGATGATGATGAACACTGGATATCTTGCTCACTGCTCTTACCCTCTCTTCTGATTTTAAGAGAGGTTGATTCCAAGTCATTCACAAGCTATTTACAGAAACAAATCAAGATTTTAATTTCATATGTAGTGAAAAGAGAAACTTTGATATTATAAAATATGATCTACAAAATGACCAAGAATTACAAATGGAAAAACATTACCCTCTCCCAGCACTTCTTAACAGAAGATAGCTTTTTGTCATATAGCTGTTGCTTTGTCTTTTTCTGGAAAAACTTGTTCTCAAGAGCTGAAATCTCAATCTTTTGAACTTCTAACTTTTGAGATAGTTTCTGATTTTGGAACTGCAGGACAGTAGCATCATGCTACAAACAAGAAAGGAGCAATTCAAGTGACCAAAAGTTTAAAATAACCACCAAGTGCCAATGAGTGTCGAGATATATAGCAAGAAAATAGCAATATCCCAAGCCTAGCCATTCCTTCAGATAAGGGATCAATGGGGCCATGGACAACAGTTTAGGTATATATCTGTCTTTTACAGAGATTGAAAGGTTAACATTATCCCTTCTTCGATAAAGAACAAACAATTATCATCAGATCTTTGGCTCATTATAAAGTCCACAATGTCATATCTCTTCTTTTAAGAATTCATAGAGCACATGTATCCAAAAATCAAATATATACTTCCATCAAACATGCACAAGCATTCTAAGACATCCCAAAACTAATCGAGACATGAGCATCCTATTCGAAGCATAAGTTTGTGAGACCCCCGAAAACTAGTAACAACTACAGATCATACTAAGACCCTCACAAGAAGCCGATTATAATATTTGGATGATAAGAAAGCGGAAAGCAATACACAAAGCCCAAAAAGGAGCAAGATTAGCAACAAAAACAAATGAGATGAGACATTCAGATGTATCAAAATAATATGATTTAGTTGAGAGCCGACATATACATGGAAATAAATGGACAGGTGAACTGGACAAAAACAAAGTTGTCAATCCCCACAAACAATTAAACCAAGCGAACATTATTTGGCATCGCCAACAGCCCCAAACTAACTAATATTCCTAAATTGCCATCTCAAAACAGTAATTTTAAGACTCATTGTGTTCAACTTGCATTGAGTTGTCAGTTTTTATTTTTGAAACAGTCTTTTATCTTAATAATAGACCATTCCTCATCTATAGTCATTAGTCATTACAAACAAACTGATAACTCATTCGTTTCCACCATACCAAGAGGAAGCCTCTCAAGCAAGAAGGATGAATATTACCAGCAACAGAGAGCCAAATCAAACACAATGAATTACCGACAATTAAAAACAACAACAAGAACTACATCCTTGTTTCTATGAGCAAATTCAAAGCTGCATGCTTCAAGTCTTAAGCGTAAACCTTTTTGTCCTCGGTGAGAGGCAGGAGCGAGGGCTTCTTAGAAGGAACAGAAGGAGGGGAGATGGAGGTCAGATGACGCCGCTTCCGGTCTGCCTCGCCGGCGCTCCCCATGGAGAACCCCACAAAGCTCAAACCGAGCAGAACCTTTTCACCGAAATTGTGAAACTCGCATGGAAAACACGAAATCACCGGAAATTTCGGTGAGAAAACCTAAATCCAAATCAGAAGAAAGCAGATGCAATCGAATGGATAATACGCAAGCAAAGTTTTTGCCGAAACCCTAATTCAACGACGCGGCGAGAATTTGCGATGAACGAGCTCTCCGATTTGTAAAGAAAAGCAATTGAATTTAGTTTCAGCAGACTCTTTTACACACAATATCCATGTCACAAGCTGTAGTTGTAAAGGTGATCTCTCCCTGTGTTTCTCGTTCTCCCCCCGCAACAAGAAAATCCCAGAAACAGCACGAAACTGCGGTTTTGGAAAGTACGCGTGCAATATGCCAATATGGAAGTAGGATAGTAGATTTGCGCACGTTAACTGCACGCGCCTCCTCCCCAAAATCATATTCCCTTCCATCCTTTTATGTTTACCAGTGAACTAGTACAAATCCGATGTAAATAAAAATCTAAATTAACCGATTCGAGATTAAAGTTTGACATGAGTCCGCATTTAACTCGAGAATTTATAATTGACATATGTGAAAGTTTTTTCACCATTCTCCAATATTTAATAACGACAAAAACATATACTAATTAATAAGGAAATTTTGTTAAGCTGTAAAAAAAAATACTTGAATTTTTTAATTCATATAAGGATATAATGTTACAAAAATCAAGTTATGAAAAAAATCTTAAGATATAAAAAATTGGGTAAGATATAAAGTAGATATAAGGAAATTTAATAAGATATCAAATAGATAGATGGATTATTTTTAGAAAATATAATGTAAAAAAATAAAATCATTATTTTATTCAGGTTTGATGATGTGGCGTAAATTTTTACACAGACTTGGGTTCTGGTTTATACTGTACTAGCAGATGACCCGTAACTTGTACGGGGATGTTATTTATTTATTTATTCCTTTGTGTACGAATGTACTATAACAATTACAAATATTATCATATGTATACTTTGTTTTAAAACGACGCTTATTTTTTAGATTATCTTGTATATCATCATATATAAATAAATTTTATTTATATATTTACTTTTTGTACATACATAAACATATATTTAAATAATTGAGGAAGAATGACACAAGATAAGATGCATTATCACATTTTATTAATAATTGTTACAAATTTTTTTGCATTTAAATTAAATTACTTAAACGAACTTATATAATAAAACCAAAAATTTTAAATAAACACTCGGGTTAATATATTATAATATTAAAGATATGGATAATATTTAATAAGTTAAATAGAAAACCAAATTATCTCAAATATATGTTTTTTTTAAATATAGATAAATAATAAATATGTAGTATGTAATAAAAATGTTAACAAATTATTATCTTAATTAAGAAATCTATCTTTCTTTTTTCTGAAGCATAATCAATATGAAATATTAGTGATATATATATGGTATATATACTTTTTTATTGATATTTTAACACGATATGATAGTAAAAATGTATTTAATGTATTATTTTAATAGAATGAATATTTATCTTATATATAGTGGTTGAATTAGCTACCATTGATGATTTAAAAAGTACCATAATAAAATTGCAAAAAATAATTAAAGTTAATATGATATTAATTAAATTGGTAAAATATTATGATATGATTATGCTTTATAGATTATGACAAAACAAATATTTTTTAAAATAAAAGGTTTATGATAAATCTATGTATTAAGTAAATGTGTGTAATGATCCATAAGATAGAGCTTTATATGTTTGGATAGAATTATTAATTAAACAACTCAAATTCTAAGATATAAAATATCTTAGTTAAGTATGTATAAGATTATGATATAATCAAGATTTAATAAGATAGATTTTTAAATAAGGGGGTGATATGGCGCAATATGGTGGCAGAATTTGCTTCCGCTTTAATATAAAGTAATAGATATTGATTGTATATTTTTTATATTTGTAAATATTTTGTACCATGTACGTACATGGTAAAAATTGTACCATGTACATGGTAAATATTTGCCTATACATTGCTGAACTTGTCATCCCATGTACCAATTCAAGCACGACTGATGAGAGTTTGGATTGTACCATGTAAATATTTGTAAATATTTGCAATATATTTTTTTTATTTGTATATATTTTGTACCATGTACGTACATGGTAAAGATAAAAATTGTACATGCTAATTGTATATTGTTTGTACGTAATACAAAATTTACATAATTTTTTCAATTTAATAGATAGCAAAAGATAAAATTTTCAAGTAGAGAGTAGGAAGATAAATTTTTCAATTTAATAGATGACAAAAGATTATTTTTTGGAAAAGATAAAAATTGTACATGCTAATTGTAAATTTCCCAATTTAATAGATGACAAAAGAATTTAAATAAAATATATTATTTTAATAAAAGGGGTGATGTGGCGCAATATGGTGGCGGAATTTGCTTCCGCTTTAGTATATAGTAATAGATTATATAGTAGATAGTAGATAGCCCTTGTAATCATTAATTTGAATTGTGAAAATGAAAAGGTGACGCCGAATGTAATCGTTGTAGTAAACTATAACTAAATTTTGACTATTGTTTTTTAGTATCACTTTTTTTTATTGAGTGAACGGTTTTTTTTAGTATGAGACGTGATTCTATCATGTTTACGTCCTGTTGTTGAACGGATTTGGATGCATCACAAAAGCAGGCACACATGGTAAATCTAGATGTTTTCTAATTAATGGATTCCAAGCACGAAGATGACTAACATATGGTGTACTAGATGTTTGTTTCAATAGAAAAATATCGTCACATGAATGATGCACATTCCAACTGCCTCGTGCATTTATCTGACCCAAGATTGTAACGGGTTGTGATATCTGATCAAAAGTTATAGCAGAACGAAGTGTACATTGTCGATCGAGCCCTTGGACGTACTGTTAATAATTCTAATTCATATGCGTTTTTGACAAAGGTCACAAGATGAAGCCGCACAAATTCGGGAGTCATGATCAAATTTCTCCAATGCTTGCAAACACATTGGAATCTAATTAGATCTCTGACACATAAATGACAGAATATCATGCATAAGATATTATCTGAAATATACGGTGTATGCATTTCAGCTCTATTGACCCTGCATATGGAATAAATATTATAATATGCAGTTAGAATTTGATGAATATATCAGTGTGTAATAAAAATGAAGATTGCTGTAAATACATACAAGGTATAACTCCTATAAACCTCATTGTTTCAAAGTTCATACATATAAATTCGAAGCACTAATCTTCCTTGACCCATTGTCTAGAAGCTTGAAAATCATTTAATCACTAAAAGAGATCCATATAAAAGAAGCAACCGTAAATTATATACTATATCTAATGCACTAAACAAAATCAATGATTTAAGACAGTCATAACATCTATGAAAACATGTACGAGGATAAATGGTTAAGCATATGACAAATGTTCTAAATTGTCACAATCTCCAAGAAGATAAACGTATAAGATTCATGTAAAAGTACAATATTTTTCGAATTAAAAACGAATCTATAAAACTGATATTAATTATTTAAGGAAATCAAAGTCCGTAGATGTTGAAACAAACTAATTTGAGGAAGTAGAAACAAACCTGGAGCGATGGCACAATGCTTGTGGGTGTAGGCGTGGTGGAGCGTTGACACGGACAAAGGTAGGTTTCTTGGCGGTTACTCGTACTCGGAGTCCGTTGTACGATTCTTGAAAAACAGGGGCAGTAGAGAGACTTCTTGTATCTATTGCAATTATTTGAAGGCGATGGAGAGTCGATTAAAAAGACGACAAAAGTCCAGATTGATTTGAGAAGTTTGATGAGATTGCTTTGTTCTAATCGTAGATCTAAGTCGGTAGAGTGATGGTTGAAGAAACGACAAAAAACCAAATGAAGGTGTTGACTGTGCAGGCCATGTTTCTCTTTCTAGCCTTTATAGACTTCGAAGATACAGATAACAACGAGGGGAAAGGCGATGAAAATTAATGAGAAAGAGAGCAGGAGGTGGAAGAATGAAAAAAGAAAACCTTAAAGATAATATCTTGCTCAGTTTGATCTTGCTACGATTAGCTGAGGTGGATATCTCACCTTATCTATATGATGATATGAACCAATGGTGGCATGCGCATATGCCACGTAACCAAAGTGATTGTTTTTTCTCTTAGTGAAAAAAACACTTTTTTAAATCATGGGTCTATATAAAAATATTAAGATGTGAATTTAATATTAATGTGGATCATTGTGTTGACTTGCTGTACGTCAGTTCACATGTCCGTGTTTAATAAAAAATTATGTCTCAGCAATTCTTTGTTTTTTTTTTTTTACTTTTTGTATTTTACACCAGTCTTTGCGTAAAGTGAGCAATATTTTCACATTTCCTTAAAAAACACAAAAAAAATCAATAAATTATATGTACATTTGGTATAACTGAAAAACAACAAGAACATGAAATATTTATGATACAATACTTTGAGATTGCAAAAGCACACTTAATTTTATTTGAATACAAAAAGTGTAGATTACACATCTAATTAAACATAACAAAAAAACAAGAGATATAAGGTACAAGGCGTGGTAAAAAACAAGTACAAGAACTGGTAAAAAAAAGATACATGATAGATATTTTTTTTATTACATAAATTTATAACATTAGTACGAAGGCCTCATAAGATCTATGGTAGTCTTAACACTGATATTAGTTAAAGATAGATAAACTTGATATTTTTTTCTTAAGTGGCCATTGGTATGTCATGATTCCCTTCCACCATCCATATTTCGTCCAAACTTGAACAATATCACCTTCAGTATATGTACTCTGATAGATTATAGACGGAGGACGTACAGTGTTCTAAAAAACGCTAGGCGGCCTCTAGGCGGAGAGGGACCGCCTAGCGCCTAGGCGGCCTGTACGGTTGCCGAGGCGGCCAAGACGGACACCTAGTCACCACCTAGGCGGGTTGAACGGATAGGCGGATGGGTACCGCCTAGCGCCTAGACGGGGCCTAGGTGGGGCCTAGAAGGGATTTTTAGAACACTGAGGACGCATAATTCTTGTATGAGGAACTATTTCTTGTAGTCTATTGTTTATTGTAGGATCAATAAGGGTTAAATACTTGACTTCGTAATGGCTGTCAAAGCAGTGTTGAATTATCGTAGCTTCATAACAGCTTCCCAAGTATTTTTGTGATATTCATATTAATTCAACTGCTTCAGTAGTGTAAAAAATATGCTCCATATGTATGTTGCAACCTGTGTTGTATAGTTTCAAAACTTAGTACCCGATATAAAATAGATTAAATTGTGTGGAATGATACGATGAGGATATAATTTAAATTAACCCTGCACAAAGTGAAGGATCGGAGTTTGCTTCAAAATAGGAAGTTGTACAAAGCGAAAGAAAGCTAGTGATTGTACAAGTTAGAAGGAAATGTACTTATATACATGATGTATTGTAGTCGGTCAAAAAAAAAGTAGACGTGCTGTTATTGTGGTTAAACCAACAAAGCACTCTAATGTAGTAGGGCAGTGATTCATCAATCTGTTTATTTGTAGTAATTTATTGATATGTAATTCGTGGATGAATTGGTTTAAATGGGCCGGCCTGTAACTACACTCCTTCAGTATCCATGATTATTTGATTGAATTCTTTTGTGTAATTTTTTTTATTGATTTTTTTTATATATTTATACGTATGTTAAATATATACTTTTATATCTTAGACATGTAAAGTAAATTAAAGATATAATTTTTGGAACATGCATACATTGCTCAAGTACCAAGAAACCACCTGTCTACAAACAATAAAAAGTAAAATACTTTAATCTTTCCCATGAACACGTACATCTTTAGTGAACAATTTGTTTTTTGATAATTTTATTAAAATAGACTTAAATTCATAAAGCAGGTGTACGTACACTTATGTGTAAAACATTCCTTCTTTGTATGCATGATAAGTGCCACGTATATTGTCAATAAGCGGTGACTATATGACATGACACGTCATGCACCACTATTGTACGTTTCAACAATGTATATTGCCTATAGGAAATTAAATGTTCATATTATATTATTTTTGTATGTAGTGTACGCTATATATTTTATTTACATCTTCCCTATTTCGGGTAGCAATTGAATTGTAGTATGGATTGCAGAGAAGAACATGGAAACTACAACAGTTTGGAGGAGAAGTTGTATTGGAGTTGATTCAAATCGTTTTATTTCTTTCAAAAATTAAGCTCGTTGGAGGAGTATCAACAATATTTAGTAAGTTTATACATTATTTTGTTGTTTGCACATAGAAAGTGTGGTTATTTTAGTCGTGGTAATATTAAAGATTTAAATTTGTGCATATATCTTTCTTTAGAAATTGTTTAAATTAATATGTATATATTGTGATTCAAATTGTGTATATGTTTTTTGAGGGTACACGGATGTATTATATATGTGCATATTATTCCAAAGAAATTCGCCGATAATGTTAAATTTAAGGTACCTTGTAATATCAATTTAAGGGGTCCATGTCTTTGTACACAACAAATTTCTGGAAGAGCAAAATGAAATTTGTGGACACATGTGAATGTGCACAAAAGTATAAATAATGCATGTGAAAATGCAAGTGCAACAACTGAGTTAATACGTGATGAGAAGCAAAGGAAATATAAAAGGAAGCGAGATGGTACGTAGTTTTTCTTTTATTACAACTCTTCATTAATGTATGACTTAGTAATAATTAGAAGATCTCATCTGTAATTTTTGTGTTGTTTTGTAGGAAAATGTGTTATTCTACACAAGCTTGTGTCTGATGAAGGCAAATGTGCTATAGATAGAGCAATGTCGCAGATGAGTAACGAAGATGCTCTAGTAATAATGAGAGCCACAACCGTGTATGGAAGATGTATTTTGGTAAGTTACCTATATTTAAATTAGTATATACATCGATGATGTTTTTTCTATTTTAGTTCGTCTTTATGGTAAAATGTATGACGATGAATTGCAGACGTTTCCTTTGGTGTGGTCAAAGAGAAATTTGTGTCCGAAGAAGCAGAATATTATATTGAGAATTGAAATAAAACATATCTAACTTCGGTTAGCTATAGTGTGCGAAAGGATGCTGCCCAAATATGCAGTGGTTGGAAAGAAGTTGTTGTTGCAAACGCTCTACAATTGTATGATGTATGTTGATAGAGGTATTTTAGTCGCCTTTAATACCTATCAAAGTAACCTAACAACCCAACTAACGTAGTAGGGAAGTAAGGGTCGATCCCACAGAGACTTGTGTTTTTGTGTATTAAATTTGAATACTCAGATGAATGTAAAACGGGGGGTTTTTGAATGTTATTCTATCAACTAATAAATTGAACATGCAAAACTAAAGATGATTTATCAAATACGAGAGAAGTATGCTTAACCAGTTAATATCCATTGCGAATTCGATTATTGATCATTGATTATCAAAATTCTCTTTTTACCTTGACCAATCTATTGCGGAATGCTAATAACCCAACTTCATGGAATTATTAATCCTACTTCAATTCTAGTTATTAGCCCGACCGGTACTAACAACCCTAATTATCAAATAACCTAGGATACCTCCTAGATTCAATTCGACAACAACATTAAGATTCAAGCATCAATAGAAACATGCATTCAGAGCAACCAGACATCCAAATAACATGCAATTGAATTCTCTTCTCTAATCAACTAATCCTACCAGTCCTAGATTGATTAAAGGTTCTACTTATGATCCAATTAACACCTACCGGTAGTTATAAAGATCTAGTTGTAATTCAACCTAGAGATTCAATTAGATGGCCAATCTAATAAAACCCTAAATCAAACTTATTCAATCAAGCATAGAGAAAACAATCTAATCAAGGCAAATTAAGAACAATCAAATCTCACAACAATTCTTAATTCACAACTTCAATTAACTAGTTAAGCAAAAGAGGTTTAGTTGTTCAAAGACATTGAAAAGCTTACAATTCTTCCAAAGGATTCTTGTTCTTCTCAAGCTCTCACACTAATCCTCAAAGTCAAGAGTTATGAGAATATAAACCTAGAAACTAATATCCAAAAATATATCTAAGAGGTTTCTAAAAATAACATCCAAAACAAGTTTCAGCCCAAAAGCCCAAAAATATCCAACTTTGCTGACGCGAAGAGAAACGCGGCCAGATGCTGAAGCGCGGTCGCGCTTTTACTTGCCTGCCCGCATTTCCAAGCCTGATCCTCATATGTCAAAGCGCGGTATGGAACTCTGAAGCGCAGTCGCGCTTTTACCGTCTTGCCCGCGCTTTCAAGCCTGAAGCTCGAGACTCTATCACTCGGGCACTTGATTTCTTCCTTAGCCTCCATCCATGCACACTCCTTCGGCACCTTCAAGCTCACCTCCATGTCCACCATCACCATGATCCGGCACTCGATCCCTCATATCTGCAAATATCAACCAAACGAGTGTAGATTCCGAAACTTCCAACACTAAGGCTACACTACGAAATAAAGGAAAATCTACCTAAAAATGCATGAAAAACTAATCAAAACATGTCCTAAATACTACAACCTATATGCTCTATCAAATTCCCCCAAGCTTGAACCTTGCTTGTCCTCAAGCAAGAAATAAAATCAAGATCACACCACAACTAGCAAGTTAGAGCATCCATCTCAATGTTAATCCACACTTCATCAAAAAGCTAAACCTTGACCAAGACATCATTGCACACATGTATGAGAAGCTTTCAAAATCAAATCATTCATCCATTCTAGACCTCACCAAGGTAATGTGTTTTGCACTCTTACTCAAGTGTTTAAGGGATGTGTTTCACTCAAAATCAACTTTGAAAACTAGACTACCATAGGCTTGCATCAGTGTTCTAAATCTCCACTACGAATGATCAAACACACAACAAAAATCATGAGGACTTTCAAGGGTTGTAATGGGGCCAAGGTATACACAAGTAGGTAGGGAAATATTTGGTCATGTGGTGCTAGAACCGGGAACTAGAACTAGCTAACTACCCAACCTTTAACCACTTCACTTTCATATGTTCACCAACTTGATTCACCTTTTCTCCATCACTTTTCTTTATACACTTTTGCTCATTTTTCTTTTCCAACTCACTTTGAGGTTTTTCAACTTGATTTCTCACTTTAATTTACCTCAATCAAACACTTTTTTTTTCTTTTTTTTTTCATCACATTTTTTTTTTCAACTCCTTATCTCTTTTTTTTTTCTCTTTTCAACTCAACACAAATCCTTTCTTCAACAACTCACCCAAGAATCATCTCCAACTACACAAAAACACCCTAGCTAAATCCTAATTCCCGGAAAGGGTCAAGCTCATATAGGCTAGGAACATTTTTGTGGAGCTATAAAATAAGGCTAATAGGCTCAACAAGTGGGCTATCAAACAAAGGATCATGCATAAGGTAGATAAGGATATAATGAGCTAATAAAAATGCCTCAATCATTTTAATGTCATGCATTCGAATCATGTAAATGTAGCATTGAAAAAGATATCTAAACACAAGTTCTAGAGCTAGCAATCAAAGCGATACACTCAAGAGAAAATATGCAAATATGCAATAGAAGGCTCCAAATAATCTCACAAGGCAAATATGTCTAGAACTTCATAAACAATTCAAAATTTAAACTTCCTATGCATGCTCAATCCTATAATCAAGATTAATAACTTAAGAATCATGCTTCAATCCAAGGAAACTTCAACCAACAAGCTAGTCATGGGTTATATAATACTCTTAACTTAGAGAGACAAGTGGACAAGTAGGGAAATCTGGATCCTAAAATGCAATATTTTTGTGATTTTTCAATTTTTTTTTGATTTTAGATTGATTTTTCATTTTTTTTTCCAATTTTAATCGATGCAAAACTATAATTTAAACATGCAAATGCAACTATATGAATGCAAGATGAGATGACTCAACCAATAATCCCCTCCCCCAAGCTTAAACTTTACATTGTCCCCAATGTAAAATAAAAGAAAGAAGAAGAAAATACTAACCGAGTCATCCAGATAGGAAGGAAGTGGCATCTACTCCGGTGGTGGTGGTGGTGGGAACTGCTGCGGGTAGCCCGGATATGGGTAATACTGATACGCTGGGAATCCACCCTCCTGAGTCCACCCGTCCATACGAGTGTGGAGCTGATGAAGTTGCTCGTCATGGTACTGCCTGTAATGGTCCATCCTCTGCTCCTGATAATCAAATCTCTGATCTACATGGGCCCTGAACTGAGTCATCTGTGTGGTGAGCCCCCCCATCATGCTCACCAACTGGTCAAACTGGCCCTGAGGATAACCACCAACACCTTGAACATCCTCTGCAACAACATCCTCATCCTGATCACCAAGCTCTGGCTCAAGCTCCTCCTTAGCAATAAAATCCTCATCACCCTCAGAATCATCATCAGCGGTAGCCTCATCCTCAGACTCCTCAACAGTCCTCTGAACCCGCCGCCTCTTGCCCCGATGGCTCTCAACTGCCTCAAGCAGGAGATCACCATCCCGAGGAGTGATCATCCAAGTAGCAAGATAATCTCGTCCGAGTGCTAAGACAACTCTCTGCGCATCCGGAAGCTGCATCACCCTCTTGGTGTCTCCGATCGTCCAGTAATAGTGATCATAGTGGAAATGCAGGGCACCCATCTTGTTGAAGAAAGCGAAATCCATCGGTGCAGACTCAATCCTCCCGCCAAACCGAGTCAAATCAAGCTGGTAATACAGAGCCAAAATAGTGACAAGGGCTCCAATAGTGATCGGTCCTGTACCCTTCCTGCTGATGTGAGCCAGATTGTTCATAAGGACCGCACCATAGTTCACCCTCCTCCTCTCTAAGAATGCAGCCAAGAGCATCACATCTTTCCTTGGTGCATTACCCTCTCCTTCTCCCCTTCCTGTAATAGACAGAGCATAATAGCGCTGCAGCACACGGAGTACAGGGTGTGTAAGAGAAGACGCTTTTGCTCTAGAGGCCTTGTACTCTTCTTTGCCTGTCATACTCCTCCACTGAGAATCACCAAGCCAATAAGCTTGGCTCTCCCATCTCTCCACATGCTCACCAGAACTAGAGAAACCAAATGCTGCATTGACCTCATTCAGCGTGATTCTCCTTCCCACTCCCCCAAGTTGGAAGGTGCACTCCCCCACTTTGGAATTTGCCCCGGAAAGAATATGCGTGTCCAGAGTGCTCAGAAACTCCAACACAAGACCCTTGTACGCAGGCTGCTGTAGTCGGAGAAAATCTCTCAAGTGCTGGTCGTTCTCACATTTCCTAAGCTCATCCTTCAACCCCAATTCTGCCAGAAAGTCCCAATCCAAGTACCGAGGAGGATGTATTGGTCGTTTACGGAGGAGCCTGAATCCCTCAAAGTGCACAGGGTCGCTCAAATTGAACCCAAAATCAGATGGGGTCACTTCCCCTACAACCGTAGGCGGAGTGAGATGGGCCCGGGGGCGAGTAGAAGATGAACTGGGGCGAGAGGACTGTGGCTGGGCACGAGAAGACGAAGCTTTAGAAGAGCCTCTACGGGTTGTTGGACGAGGAGGCATTCTGTACCTGTTCCTGCACCACAAATCAACAAAGCAACACCACAAGCAAATTTGATTGTCCCGGCAAGGACAATCCCACAACAATCCAACAACAATCCAACAATCAAGCAGATAATACTCTCAAACACTCTCTTCCCCCACTACCTAGGTTAGTTTAGGCAAAAATCAATCACAATCCAAATTCCACAAGAATAAGCAAGGAAATCAAGGAATCATGCTAGAATCATGCAAAGGAACTAACAAGTAGCAATTAATCATGCAAATTTGAGTTGAAATTGACAAATCTAGAGAAATTAGGCAAAACCTAGGTCTAGAATTTCAAGCTAAAAAAAAACACAAATTAATCAAGGAAAAGAGAAGAGTAGAGAAGAGATTACTTGATGATTGATGAAGAAGAGTGGATTTGGGAGAAGAATCACTTGATTTGGTGTTGGTTGGAGCTTGGATTGTTCAACAATGGAGGGAGGCTCGAGCTCTTGAGGGGGAGGCCGCGTTTTGCTTGATGAAGAATGAGGGAAATAAGAGCCGGCCGAGTTTTTAACTCGTGTTGTGAGAGAACGGAAGCGCGGTCTGGCGCGAGAACGCGGCCGCGCTTCTGCCTGCTTGCCCGCGCTTTTGGACCTGAGTTTCAGGAGGCGAAACGCGGTATGGGGCTGGAAAACGCGGGCGCGTTTTTGGGGCCCTACACCGCGCTTTTGGACCTGTACGCCGGGCTGCAAAAACACACAACAAAGAAACAAAACAACAAAACAAACTATCCTATACTAATCCTAGGCTAACACTAAAAATCAAAAACAACTATCCTAATGCTTGGGTTGCCTCCCAAGAAGCGCTTGGTTAACGTCGTTAGATCGACGGTCCGCTGCTCAAGTTGCTGGCTCGGGTTCCTGTAAAGCCGTTTCGTCAAGCATAGCATTGCTAAACCCATCGAAATAAGGCTTCAATCTCTGGCCATTCACTTTGAAGGTGGAGTGAGTAGTACTATCGTAGACGTCAACCGCTCCATGTGGATATGTGTGCGCCACAACGAATGGTCCCGTCCATCTCGACCTCAGTTTTCCTGGAAAAAGCTTAAGACGAGATTGATATAACAAGACTTTGTCTCCAACTTTGAAGTGTTTGCGCCAAATATGTTTATCATGCCAAGCTTTGGTCTTCTCTTTGTAGATGGCGGTATTGTCATAGGCTTCCATCCTTAGCTCTTCTAGCTCCTGCAACTGTAGCTTCCTTAATGCACCAGCCTCATCCAATTTCATGCTACAATGCTTCACCGCCCAATATGCTTTGTGTTGGATCTCCACTGGAAGGTGACATGCCTTACCAAACACCAACCGAAAAGGAGACATTCCAATCGGTGTTTTGTAAGCTGTCCTATAGGCCCAAAGTGCATCATCTAACTGGATACTCCAATCCTTCCGGTTGGGTGACACCGTCTTCTCAAGAATGGACTTGACCTCTCGGTTGGACACCTCGGCTTGACCATTTGTTTGGGGGTGGTACGCTGTGGAGACTCGGTGTGTGACATGGTACTTCCTCAAAAGTGCACTCACTGTCTTGTTACAAAAATGAGTTCCTTTATCACTAATCAAAGCTCTAGGGATCCCAAATCTGTTAAAGATGTGAGTCTTCAAGAAATCTGCCACAACTCGGGAATCATCAGTACGGGTGGCCTTCGCTTCCACCCACTTGGAAACGTAGTCCACGGCTAACAAAATGTAATAATTCCCAAAAGAGTTAGGAAAAGGTCCCATGAAATCAATGCCCCAAACATCAAAAACTTCACAAAAAATCATGGGAGATTGGGACATCTCATCTTTCTGGGATATATTCCCGACTCGTTGGCATCGGTCACAGGATTTACAAAAGGATGTTTGCATCCCGAAAGATGGTAGGCCAATAAAATCCTACATCCAACACCTTCCTAGCAGTCTTTCTAGCGCTAAAATGCCCCCCACAAGCATATGAATGACAAAAGGTCAAAACAGAGATTACCTCATTCTCGGGAATACATCTACGAATGACCTGATTTGCGCAATGCTTCCAAAGATATGGATCATCCCACACATAGTACCTTGCTTCACTCTTAAGCTTGTCTCTTTGGGCTTTGGTCAAGACCGATGGAAGCTCACCCGCAGCGAGAAAATTCACCAAATCTGCATACCAAGGCTGAACAACACGCACTGCGAACAAGGTATCATCCGGGAACTCTTCTCGTATAGGTGAAACTTGTAGATCGCTCTCCCCTTCACATGTCAAGCGACTAAGGTGATCCGCTACCACATTCTCAGCCCCCTTCTTGTCCTTGATCTCAATGTTGAACTCACTCAACAACAAGATCCATCGTATCAATCGGGGCTTAGCTTCCTTCTTCGTCAACAAGTAACGAAGGGCTGCATGATCGGTGTAGACAATCACCTTGGTCCCTAGCAAGTAAGACCGAAATTTCTCCAAAGCAAACACCACCGCCAATAGCTCCTTCTCGGTGGTGTAGTAGTTCCTCTGCGCCTCATTCAGAGTCATGGAGGCATAGTGGATCACATGAGACGCCTTCCCAACCTTTTGCCCCAATACCGCCCCCACTGCATAGTCACTTGCATCACACATGATCTCAAAGGGTAGAGACCAATCCGGGGCTTGGATAATAGGGGCGGTGGTGAGACGCAATTTCAACTCATCAAAAGCTTTCTTGCACCCATCACCAAAATCAAAGGCTGTCTCCTTCTTGAGTAAATCACATAGAGGTGAAGCTGTCTTTGAAAAGTCTTTAATGAACCTGCGATAGAAACCTGCATGGCCAAGAAAAGAACGCACTTCGCGGACATTAGTAGGATAAGGCAAGGATTGAATTACTTCAATCTTTGCCTTATCGACCTCAATACCCCTAGCGGACACTATATGACCTAATACTATTCCTTGTTCAACCATGAAGTGACATTTCTCAGAATTTAGGACAAGATTAGTATCCTTACATCTTTTAAGCACAAGTGTCAAGTGATTTAAACAAGAATCAAAGTCATCCCCATGTACGGTGAAATCATCCATGAAAACCTCAATGAAATGCTCTATGTATTCGGAAAAGATACTAACCATACACCTTTGGAAAGTGGCAGGCGCGTTGCACAACCCAAATGGCATCCTTCGGTATGCGAAAGTACCAAATGGACAAGTGAACGTCGTCTTCTCTTGATCTTCAGGTGCAATGGCTATTTGGAAATATCCGGAATACCCATCCAAAAAGCAATAGAAAGGGCGACCAGTGAGTCGCTCAAGCATTTGATCAATGAAGGGCAAGGGGAAGTGATCCTTCCGAGTAACCGCATTGAGCTTGCGGTAATCGATGCACACACGCCACCCGGTTTGGATCCTGGTGGGAATCAATTCACCTTGCTCGTTCTCCTTGACTGTAATACTGCCCTTCTTGGGAACAACTTGGGTAGGGCTCACCCATTGACTGTCAGAGATGGGGTATATCATGCCTGCTTGGAGAAGTTTGAGAACCTCCTTCTTCACCACCTCCATCATTGGCGGATTCAACCTCCTTTGAGGTTGTCTTGAGGGCTTTGCTTCTTCCTCCAATAAGATTCTATGCATACATGTAGAGGGGCTAATTCCTTTTATGTCTGCAATAGTCCATCCTATGGCGGTTTTATGCTCCCTCAAAACCTCAATCAACCGGTGTTCTTGATCATTCGTGAGTTTGTTAGAAATGATCACCGGTAAGGTCTCTCCATCACCTAGGAAGGCATATTTAAGATGATCCGGAAGTTGCTTCAACTCTATCACTGGGGCCTGCACAACAGAAGGAACAAGCTGCTCGCTTAGCAAGGTTAGTAGCATGGGCTTGGAGCCCGGTGGTAAGAGTGGACGCTCATAGTGAGTGTTCAACTCAGCCACAATTTCCTGCAGGTTAGCATTAAGCTCAAAATCCAGCATGTTGTTCACCAAAGAATTTTCAAGAGCAGATTGCAACTCATGCATGCCATTCACATTAAAGTTTTCTTGAACAAGAGGTTCAATCACATCAATTGCACACAAAGAGTTCACATCAGCAGGGTATTTCATAGCATCATAGATATTGTACTCTACCCTTTCCCCATCAAATTCCATGGTGAGAGATCCACTACAAACATCAATCCTAGTATTAGCTGTCTTCAAGAAAGGTCTACCCAAAAGAATAGGTGAGGCATGCTTATCATGTTCCATATCTAGCACATAAAAGTCAGCAGGGAAAATCAATTTATCAACCATAACAAGCACATCTTCAACTATACCCTTAGAATACACATTAGATCTATCAGCTAATTGGATCACAACTCTAGTATCATGCAAAGGTCCAAGCTCAAGAGATTTGTACAGAGAATAAGGGATAACATTGATGGAAGCACCCAAATCTAGCATGGCCTTATCAATTTTTGTTTCACCAATCACACATGGGATAGTGAACATACCTGGATCTCCGCATTTCTTGGGCATACGCCTTTGAAACACAGCTGAGATGTGTTCACTCACTTTGACCTTCTGTTGTCCCTTTAGCTTTTGAGTTCTCTTGATTGTGCAGAGCTCCTTCAAGAACTTAGCATAACGAGGAATACTTTTGATGAGTTTGATCAGCGGGATGTTGACCTCGCACTTGCTAAATGTCTCGAATAGCTCCTTGTCGTTCTCAAGCTTTCGGGTCCGTTTGAGAGCCTCTGGAAAAGGTGGAAGTGAAATATGAGGTGTCGGTGAAGACTCGGGAGAAGACTTGGGAGAAGTCGCCTCTACGATCGGAAGCGCGGGCTGGCTCGAGAACTCGGGCACGCTTTCGCTTGTCGGTGGCCGCGTTTCGGGACCTGAAGCTCGGGCGGAGAAGCGCGGGCTACCACTTGAAAACGCGGGCGCGCTTTGGGGTGTACCTGCCCGCGTTTCTGAGGATTCTTCCCAGGAGGCGTAGCGCGGGTTGGTGCCGGAAAACGCGGGCGCGTTTTGAATGTCTTGCCCGAGTTTTCGTAGCTGAACACCCGAATTGGAGTTCTCTCCTGCGTCCTCTTCTTCCAAGGGCTTCTCTTCTTGAATAGCATGATGAGCTTTTCCCGGGGCATCTTCAAGCACTTTACCACATCGTAAAGTTATAGCATTCACATTTTGCCTCGGGTTGAGCTCGGTTTGAGACGGCGGTTTACCAGAATCCTTGGCCTCCAACTTGCTTACAGCATTAGCAATTTGGCTCACCTGCTTCTCCAAATTTTGAACACTTGACTTGGTCTCTTGCTGAAATTGGGTCATGGAACCTTGTATCGTAGTCACACTCTGAGCAAGAGCCCGAATCATGTCCTCTGTTGACATCGAGTTTGAAGCAGGTGCTTGAGGCTTCGGATTGAAAGGAGGCCTGTAAGTAGGTTGACCACCTTGTTGATTGTACTGCTGCTGCTGATTGGGATTTCCATATCGAAGGCTGGGATGATCCTTCCATCCAGGATTGTAAGTATTAGAAAATGGATCATATCTCTGCTATTGTGGACCATATCCACCCATTGCATTAACTTCAGCTTGCGGCTCTTGGAGTGTAGGGCAAGCATCTGTTGGGTGCATAACATCTAAGCAGATTCCACATGCCTTAACCTGCTGTTTCCCACCAGACATTGTGAGTTGCTTCACCATATTCTTCAGCTCTGAAACTTCCTCATGCAAAGATGACTGAGTAACCGCAGAATTCACTGATCTGGTAGACTTGTTGAATTGCCGTGAACCTTCAGATAGCTCATCAAATAGTTGGAATGCTCTTGCAGGAGTCTTATTGAGGATGTAACCCCCACAAGCAACATTAACCATTCTCCTCTCATCATCCAGAAGACCTCCAAAGAGATACAAGATGAGATCCTCGTCAGAATAACCATGATAAGGACAGCTAGCAATCAACCTTTTGAACCGCTCATAATACTCTTACAAGGTCTCAGTAGGTGCTTGCTCAATATTACCGATGCTCTTCTTGATACTGTTAGACCTCGTAGCTGGGAAGTATTTCTCCAAGAATGCTTTCTTCATCTTGTGCCAGGTGTCAATACTCCCAGGTGCCAAATAATAGAACCAGTCATTGGCTGAATCCTTGAGCGAGAAAGGAAAAGCCCTCAGCTTGATCTGATCCTCAGTAACCTCTCTAGGCTTCATGCTTGAGCAGACTGCATGAAACTCACTTAGGTGCTTATTAGGGTCTTCTCCACTCAACCCATGAAGCTTGGGAAGAAGGTGGATCAACCCCGACTTCAGCTCAAAATTGACTCCGTCGGCCAGCTCAGGGAATTGCACCGCCAACGGTTGTTGGGTCAGATCCGGTGCAGTTAGCTGCCTCAAAGTCTGTGCCACAACATCCAGAATACCGTCACCCATCCCGTCAGATTCAGAGTCAGAAACAAAAGGCAGCTCGTGAAAGGAATTGCGAATCTCCTTCCTCAACCTGAATAAAGTCCTATCAATATCTGAATCAAACAACAAGGGTGAAGAGTTAGTAGCACGGGTATGAACCATATGACAGGTTCATACCAGACAAAGTAAACAAATTAAATACACAAAGACGACGAAGTCCCCGGCAACGGCGCCAATTTCATAGAGGTATTTTAGTCGCCTTTAATACCTATCAAAGTAACCTAACAACCCAACTAACGTAGTAGGGAAGTAAGGGTCGATCCCACAGAGACTTGTGTTTTTGTGTATTAAATTTGAATACTCACATGAATGTAAAACGGGGGTTTTTTGAATGTTATTCTATCAACTAATAAATTGAACATGCAAAACTAAAGATGATTTATCAAATATGAGAGAAGTATGCTTAACCAGTTAATATCCATTGCGAATTCGATTATTGATCATTGATTATCAAAATTCTCTTTTTACCTTGACCAATCTATTGCGGAATGCTAATAACCCAACTTCATGGAATTATTAATCCTACTTCAATTCTAGTTATTAGCCCGACCGGTACTAACAACCCTAATTATCAAATAACCTAGGATACCTCCTAGATTCAATTCGACAACAACATTAAGATTCAAGCATCAATAGAAACATGCATTCAGAGCAACCAGACATCCAAATAACATGCAATTGAATTCTCTTCTCTAATCAACTAATCCTACCAGTCCTAGATTGATTAAAGGTTCTACTTATGATCCAATTAACACCTACCGGTAGTTAGAAAGATCTAGTTGTAATTCAACCTAGAGATTCAATTAGATGGCCAATCTAATAAAACCCTAAATCAAACTTATTCAATCAAGCATAGAGAAAACAATCTAATCAAGGCAAATTAAGAACAATCAAATCTCACAACAATTCTTAATTCACAACTTCAATTAACTAGTTAAGCAAAAGAGGTTTAGTTGTTAAAGACATTGAAAAGCTTACAATTCTTCCAAAGGATTCTTGTTCTTCTCAAGCTCTCACACTAATCCTCAAAGTCAAGAGTTATGAGAATATAAACCTAGAAACTAATATCCAAAAATATATCTAAGAGGTTTCTAAAAATAACATCCAAAACAAGTTTCAGCCCAAAAGCCCAAAAATATCCAACTTTGCTGACGCGAAGAGAAACGCGGCCAGATGCTGAAGCGCGGTCGCGCTTTTACTTGCCTGCCCGCGTTTCCAAGCCTGATCCTCAGATGTCAAAGCGCGGTATGGAACTCTGAAGCACGGTCGCGCTTTTACCGTCTTGCCCGCGCTTTCAAGCCTGAAGCTCGAGACTCTCTATCACTCGGGCACTTGATTTCTTCCTTAGCCTCCATCCATGCACACTCCTTCGGCACCTTCAAGCTCACCTCCATGTCCACCATCACCATGATCCGGCACTCGACCCCTCATATCTGCAAATATCAACCAAACGAGTGTAGATTCCGAAACTTCCAACACTAAGGCTACACTACGAAATAAAGGAAAATCTACCTAAAAATGCATGAAAAACTAATCAAAACATGTCCTAAATACTACAACCTATATGCTCTATCATATGTGTATTTTGAATTGTCGATAGGCAAGAAGAAGTAGTTACATTAGATGTTTTGATTTTTAGAGCAAATGTGTTAAATAAATGAGTGTATGTTCTTCATTGGGAAAAGGAAATTTATGTACCCAAAACATGTATGCATTTAATACAGTTAATATTTGTTTGCTTCTATGTTTCAATAAAATAAATTACTGTAGCCATATCTTCTCTCTCTCGAATTCACGTTCGAGCTTTCTTCACCTGGTTAACTTTCTCTGGATTTCCACATTCAGTTCTTCTACCCGCTTTTTCTCTTCCCGTCTCCTTTACCTTTCTTCTCTCCTCGTTTTCATCCTGTTTTCGTTTTGTTTCCTTTTCCGAGTTTTGGGCCAACTGAAGTCAGCGTTAATTTGGGCCGATATTTGGCCCATCAATTAAGATTGTACCATTATACGGAGTAGTACTTTTACATTTACTTAGCTTCGAATCTGACAATTTTTAAAAGGGAAAATTGCAGGGTGGCGTTTGTAGTTGGGAATGAGTGAGTTACTTGTTGCTGCAGAGTTTGAACTTGGAAAATTACCACCTTATGAACCTCCTAATATTGAACTGGTAGGTGTTTTCTATGTCATTCGCATTTTTCCTTTTATGTTTGACCAATGAGGATAATGTGAAAGATTGAAATCACAATTGAAACTTGAAATTTTCTGCTCCTAGTGCTCTATTGTATTCTTATTGTAAGGTATCAATTTCCATGAAGCATTAGGAGCTCAAATTGTGGAGTTAGGAGCATCTACCCATCATGTAAGACAGCAGAAGTCAGACAAGGATTAACTGTTGATAGAGAAAAAGATGTCTTAAAAACATGTAGAGGACAAGTGAATTGCATTTCATTGCATTCATGAACCCAATCTTTCAGATAACTAATTCTGCTTCTGTACATTGCAGGTTGAAGGATATGGAAAGTAAAAACAATAAACTTCTAAATGCATTACGAAATTCTGGGGCAAAAAAGTATTTTTGAAGGTCACAGGTGATTACAAGAAAATCAAGATAAATTAAACAAAAAATTTTATGTCCTTGTTCTGCTTGAGGTACCCTATAACTAATACTGTCTTCTGGTTTTGAGAATATATTTTTCCCTTCAACCCGCTAAAAATGATTATATTTTCTGTCTACTGATGTTATATATATTACCAAGACTTTTCATTGATCATGGAGAGGCTTTAATATAAACTGAACTTAATTTAGAGTTTGACTTTCACTCTTTATCGGGCTCATTTCTTTACTTCTAAAATGTTGTTTCCTTATGGTGTGCAGGGGGATTTTGGTTCAGGAATTCTGTTAGCTTTATCAAAATTCTCTTGATTTGTCTTGTCAAGCATCTCCAAATTTTATCATTTCTTGATAAATCAACTCAGATCCATCCATCGGGAATTATTTAAATCTTGTACTACAGGATGCATTTCTTGATGGCTTTCAATAATTCGTGTTTGATGTAAGTGTGAACATTTTTTAATGTAGGGACTCTTGTTGCAAGAATAAAGAAGGTTTACACTGCTGCGGCTAAGAGGACGAGTCGAGAA
This sequence comes from Polygonum maritimum, assembly GCA_963924305.1. Classification (NCBI taxonomy): domain Eukaryota; kingdom Viridiplantae; phylum Streptophyta; class Magnoliopsida; order Caryophyllales; family Polygonaceae; genus Polygonum; species Polygonum maritimum. The sequence continues at coordinate 38,725,884 of OZ002733.1, forward strand.
CTAACTGCAGTATTTGAACCATTGTTTCCATATGATGGAATGACAGGCCAAACACAGATTGGGAGATGAGATCGTCATCAATCTAAAAATCAAGTGGTAAAGCCCCATTGCTGCTAAAACGGAAGTCACAAAAGCTACCTTTTTATGTTTTTTTTCAAGAACATTCCAAAGTACTTTAAAACAGAACATTGGATTCAAACCTTTCTCATTCTTTCCCACAACATCTTGAACTCACTCCAGCAGTATAAACCAACTCGCCTCAGAACATGTTTTGAATTTGGGTTCCAGATGAATAACTTGAACACATTCCTTTATATGTATACAAGTGCAACCAATTGGCATTCAAAAATGACTGAGATACAAAATTCTGTAGAGTACCCATGCCCTCATAGCTGTAGATAACAGGAAATTGAGCCTTGTTCAAGCAAACCTAAAAATGAAAATATACAACAAACATTGATTGTATATATATAGAGATAACATATATTATACAAGATGGGCATAAACTACATGATCTAGTACAAAATGTAAAAGGAAAAAAACAGAACAGATATAATTTACATATCAAAAGCATACCAATCACTTGGTAGTCTAGGTAGTACTTGATGTTGAATAAACAACCTGGTGTGACTCCATATGCTACATATTACTTAACATTGAACAAAAACCACATAATGTAACCCAACTAGACCTGGACAAACACGGGTGGCCCGCCCAGCCCGTACCGCCCGCCCGGATATATGGGCGGATATGGACAAGGATCCAAACCCGTTTGGGTAATTTAGCCCGGCCCGCCCGAATTTATGAGCGGGACGTGGACAATAATCCTAACCCGAATATCCCGAGTAGCCCGCCTGAATACCCGAATTATTTTTAACACAAAACTAAATTTGTATTTATGAGTTTCTATATTATACATATATATTTGTAAAAGTATTAACACTTTAAACTTTAGTTTCAGTAGTAATATATGTTTGCTGGAGGTTATGAGGATGAAGAGGAGACAACTCCTTAGTAATTTAATGTCTATGGATTATGTTTTATGGGACAACAATTGTATAGTTAAATTAGTTATCTACCAAGTTTGGAACTTTAATGTGTACGTTTGTTTTATTAGACATCATTTATACTTTTAATTTAATTATCCAAGTAGTATTATGTACTGATTGTCCTGGGCCCAAAACCCGACGGGCTGTCCGGGTCCGGTTGTCCGGGCGGATCCGGACAACCTTGCTAGCCCGAATAGCCCGATTGTCCTGGGCCCGCCCGAATAAATGTGCATGATTTTTGGTAACGGCCCGGCCCGAACCCGGCCCGAACCCGAGTTTGTACATGTCTAAACCCAACAAAACCAACAACACTCACATATTATGAAAGTTGGAGAAGGTTTTCCGTGTGACGCCAAACGTTATGCACTTTTCCGTCCATAGAGTGATCAACTCTAAGCACAAGACGTTCTCCCGTTTCAAGATTGTAAGCTGTCGTCACATTTCTTGGATGCATAAACCCGTTAACATTTCCAAATACCATATTGTGTTGGAAATGTTGGAGGAAAATAGTGTTATCACTCCTACTTAATTACTTCCCTGCAAATGAGAAATTGCATGCTGATTCATAGCAGAAACCAGATCATTGAAAAAATTGATGGCAAGAGCAATTTTTGAGATGCATACCTTAACAGAAAACATGGAGCATTAAGCAAATGATTATAAAGAACAAAAAAGTTTGAATTTTTTAGAGGTGCAAAGACCTATCTCTACTTTTATTCTCTCGCAAGCTGACTTTCTCTTCAAATTCCAGAGCATCAATAAAAACTTGTCTACCAAGAAATCCAATGGAGAAAATTATGGGAAAAGATCACCTGAAGAAAACCAGGAATCTGAACAACTATATATTTAACTCTCGCGGGTCAATAAACATACACATCCCACCATGAAGCAACCAAGTACAAGCACAAAAGACAAGATCTAAAAAATACAAAATCGATTGGATTTTTCGTATATATGAATAGACAAAAACCCATTGAAGTGGGAAATAACACATTAAAAATAACACAGTAAAGAACATCTCACCTTGATTAGACATAGCTGAAGTTGTAGATTGAAACAAAAGGTGATTTTTTTGATCTGATGCAACAAGAGGTGATTGATCGTATTTGTAGCTGTTGTAAATTGAGAAGAGGGTTGTAGAGTTGGAAGAAAGCTTGATTGTGTGAAAATCAGAATGGCTTGAAAAAAGCAACCCATCCAATATATATATATATAGAAATAACACTAAACTTGAAATTACAAGAAAAAAAATAACACATGTTTATCCAAGCGGTAAACCGATCAGGTCAAGTGGCTTTGGGTTCGATCTTTTTGGGTTCATTTTATGTATGAATTTGGGTCAATCAAATTACATGTCAAGTCGAGTCAATTCTTTAAAAGCTATTGTACGAGTTCGAGTGAACTTAACATGTTAAGAATTTAAAATTTTAATGATTATTAAAATAAATTTATTGTTATACAATAATATTCAATAATACGTAATAAATTACAATATTGGTAATACATTTTCATACTAGTATTTTATTATAATAAGTTTTATATATTATATTTAGACAAACATATATTTATTCAGTATATATATAAAATTGGGTCGTATTCAGGTTAACTGGGTTTGATTTTTTTTATACTCATTATTATTTGGGTTAGGTTTCAATCCTAAAAGTTCCACTCGGGTCGGATCGGATTTTTGGATCGGGTCAAGTGAATAAAGCTAGCTGTAAATATATCACAAACGTACGTGTACGTGGTAAAATACTGTATCATAGAGTACGTGGTAAAAACCCGTAATTTCGTGTTTCATATGTATTGTTATTTCAGTCCACCTGTCCAACCTATATGACGTATGTGGCAGTCTATAATTTTTTTTTTTATCTCTTTCAAGTTTCACCGCCTCACTTTTATGATCGAAAGACTCTAGCTATCTCTGATCGTGTGATCACTCTGCCACGAGTGATGTGATCATGCCCCGCGCTCCGAGAGGCGCGCCCGAGTTCGAGAGGGTCGGCGCCGGGTGCCCCGCTCACGCGGCCTTCGGCGCCGGTGCCTCGCTTTGGCACCGAAGCCGCGGCGCCGGTGCCTCATCTCGGCGCCGTGTCCATGGCGCCGGTGCCTTCCGAGCGCGCGCGCGCCTAAGGGCGGGAGCCGCTTCTGGGCCTCCTATTAACCCGCGTCCCGAGCTTTCAAGACAAGCCTACCTTGGCGTGAGGCCCACAAACTCCCATGCAAGATGGGGCGGGTTCGTCCACAACAATCAAGACAAGAAACTTGGGCCCAAGCCCACTCGTTCCACCTCTTCTCCAAGCCCATGCCGCCACTCCACCTCCTCACCCATTCCTTGACGGCAAAGTA